>JAPYYZ010025193.1:0-15892 GCA_030522705.1 Eretmocerus eremicus
TTGACTGGGCTCGTAATTTCATGCTCTTACATTCTACGCTCTGATCATGCAGCGAATGCAAGCTCTCTTGCGAGCTACCGAACGAGCTTCCACTAAAATATCAACATAACCCCCTCCAACACCTTAAATTCCTTGATTTCGGAGCTTTATATCTCGAGACCGGAACGTTTTCGCTCTTTGACTTCATCTGAACTTTTGATCGCGGTGTTTTGATCTATAAGATGCTAGAGTCTCGTTGAAAATTACCGGGACCTCAAATCAATGTATTTAGTGCGGGGTCCTTTAAAACTTTGTTTTTATGAAGATCGAATATGAATCATTCAATCTGAGATATGATCATCTTAATTGGATTAAGTTGATGTTTGATTGTGAGTTGATGATATCTGTTAATGTTGATGTATATATTGATAAACTTCTATTATATTCATTTTTGGGATGTGTTTTGTAATGAAAGTCTTATCGAAATCTAATATTCGTGAGGCTATTTATGGTAGAGGAACTGTTTTTGAATTCGAAATGACTGATGAGAATGCTAATGTGAGAGGGTGAGTATTCAATGATGATTGTAAGATTTTGTATCCATTAATCAGTGAGTAGAAATATCCATAATCATTTGAAAGAATGATTATTCAATTTGATAGGTTTCTTAAGAAATGTTTACAATTTTTAGGTTGGTAGGATACATTATATACAGAATATTAGATCAGCTACTGTATATAATATTACTAGTGTGAACAGATATGAAATATATACATCTTCAGATAGTGTAATGAAGGAACAATGAGAAGTTGTTTTGAATGATATTAATGATGTTCTAACGTATATGGGTCCTGATGAAATACGTATGAGTTCAAATGGAGTTGTAGATAGTAAGTATGGATTATTATGTGAATCCAAGTTAATTATATCAAATTATTGAGTAATTGATAATTTTTCTTGGTATCCTCTAGATTGTATATCCAGAATTGATCGATTTCGAGATACCACATGTGATCACAAATACTGGAGCCAATTTGAAATTTCGTAATGTTGAAATGGTTGATTCTTCTTATAAGAATGTGAGTTTTTATTATTTCTTTGTACGTATTCATGGAATATGATTTTATCTTGGTGTAAAGATGAATGTTTTTCGATCATGTCTGGTAAATATGATAAATATCATATTATTCTATGATTTCATATTTTTCATTGTATTATCAATTTTTTTTACATTTCTCCCAAAGAATGATGAGGGAATATCATAAAAGGGACATTATGAATAATCCAGATGACAGTTGTATTCTGGAATAATCATGTGGATTTGTTAGAGGATCTATCTGTGGGTAATGTTATTACATTGAATGATGTTGAAATTCATGAATATCAAGGGGATAAGGGATTATATTTGGTGGATGGTTCATCATAACAGAATCGTCTAACTCTGTATTTTTGAGGTAATACTATAATTGGCCAATAGAATCTATGAAAATTTTTACTGACAATAGATGAACATGTTATTAACATTCCAGAATGGAAGCGAATGAATGAATTATGTAATGGAGAAGATCCTACTGCTGTGCTTCGTTCAATTATGGAATGATGTATGATAATTGATGAATTCACGTTGCTTATGTGTGATTCATGAAGAACTGAAGCATAAATGATGTATTTTTGTCAATAATGGTAGTATGTCTCATTGTTCTTTCTAATAACGACTGAAAATTGGGACTAGTGATTGTTCTGATAATTTTTTGTTTCTGATATAATGTCCATATTGTTGTCCAGCTATGTTCGTAATTATTGTGTTTCATTGGAGTTAACTTATAGCATTTTTGAAAAATGTAATATAGGAATATGAAAATTCATCATCATAATTGTTTGAAGTATCAATAAATAATGGATCTAGTGAAGATGAATCAATTTTGTCATCATATTACTTGAAATGATATTAGTGAGTTTCTGAAATCATATTAATTGTGGTTAAGATTTCTTTATGTGAAAATATATTCGGGTAATATCCGAGATTTTTCGAATTCATCATCAATTGGTTTTTATTTAATAATATATAAAATTTTGAGAGGGAAATGTGAATGAAATTCGAAGGAAAATACATAAAATGAGTGAAAAATGTATCGAGATTCGTTTTGGTAGAGTGATTTCTAAGAGAATTCCTTATATAATATCATAGATGATAGTATGTATTCTGATCATGGACATCTGAGCGCTCTGATCGCTTTGATCTATTTCTCTATCGCATTGGAGTGGTAGAGTGGTCTGAGCGCCACGGAGCAATCGGAGCATTCACATTTCTATAATCGGAATAATTTTGTATATCCAATGGTTTAATTTAATTATTATAAGAAATGTAATAATATTCTCATGTGAATTTGTATTTTATAATTAAAGTATTGCAATCGTGGAATTTAGAATGTATATTATACGCAATTTGATATGTATGTTATTTGTCAATCAATAATTGTTCTGATGAATTGTAAATAATTGTATAATTATGCGTATTGTAATATGTTTGTACAATTATTGATATATTATCATTCATACCATAGTTGTTGATTCGGTATAGAGAAGTTATAGTATTTTGAGGTAATACATGAGTTTTCATCAAGTAGAATTCAAGTTTATATCGAGTGAAGATCATAAGCGATATGAATGACTAAGCGGGTGGAATATTTGTTTTTCAAGTATTCAATCAAAATCATCGAGAAGTTGTATGAGTTACGGTGTGATCATATAAAACACATTATTATACTATGATATGTTATAAATTTTATTAGATATACACATGAAACTCTTAATTTTCATTATTAAATTATATAAAATTCATGATTCTTTCCATAAATTATGCTTATGAGCTAACGAATTCATTCCACATATCGTACAAGTAGCTGCAGAAATATCATTTTGAACTCCTTGTAACCAATCTGGGATTCTCGTAGGTTATAAAAGGTACATATCATCCAATTAAAAATATATGTGATGTTCTGAACATATAAATTTACCTTCAAAATGGTGAATATTTTCCCATTCTTCCTGATAACTTTGTTTATAATATGATGATAATCTAACTTCATCTATTTCTTCTTCTTTCCTATATATCAGTTGGCAGTGGTTGATATTTATCGTTTACTGAATTTTGGAGTTTGTCTATGTGTTGTTATGTAATATATGCTCTTGAATCCACGTGTTGACTTTGTTATGATTGTTGTTACTTGTGAGTAATATAGTTTTGGCGGGATTCACGCCTGATATGAATACTGATGTGTGCTAATCATTGTTGTGGAGTGGGTGCAGTGAACGTTGCTCTAGTAGATTTTATTGAATCTCAATGGTATTTGTGGTATGTTCAATAGTCGACGTGATTTCAATGTATGATAGATTTCGTTTATTTTATCAAACATCTATTCAAATAACTTGTGAACAAAGTGTAGAGATATAGTATTCTTGCATGAGTTATTGAGTAACTATTTTTGTTCGTGTATTCATCATTATAAGTTTCATCATTAATTTTGTTTAATAGTGTGCGACGTCAGAATGACGCAGCCACATTCAAAACCGTCTCCTCGCCTTCGCCCGGGTGGTTTGGAGCATGATACTAATCTCACTCGAACGTTTTTCTGTCGAGGTACCCGGGCGAGAATGAGTCGACGGCGAGGAATAATCCGTCGAGCAGAGCAGAGCAGCAGCCGAGCAGCCGCAGAGAAGCAGTCAAGCGTAGTAAGCGCGAGGGCCGATGAGGGCAGCACGTACCGGGCGCGAGTTGGGTGGGCGTGAGGGGGGCATGGGCAGTGAGAGACGCCGCACAGTGGGAGATTTGCATTTTTTTTGTGTCAAAAGTTAGCAACTACAGTTCTAGACGTGCTATCGACATGATTCAAAATGGATATGACAGCTCTACTCCCCATTATCGAGGGAAATGGATGAAATCTGGAAAACGGTTATGATATACATTCTACCACAAGATACAGGAGTTGGTGACTCTGAGTCATCTCCGAATCATTCAAATCATCATTGAATAGAATTTTTAATACTAGCGTGATACTTTCGTTGGCTTTCAACGCTTTCCCGGTCCGGAAAAGTATCGGAAAACTCGGAAAACCTCCCTAGTGGGTAGTTTGAAAAATTTTGAATTCCACCCTGGAACAAGTCTTACTGACCAACTGATCGTGAATGATCAATTACTTATCCCCCCCCCCTCATCTCTCTCCTCCCCCCTTAAATACTCGCTCGATTTCTGTGATTGAACATGCCATAGAACGATGGGGGATGGTCCAATGTTCCAATTAATCGATTCGGAGTATTGGACCATTCTTCGTCAACTGCAGGGATACAAAACTAATCCTCGGACAATTTGGTAAGCATTTTAGAGATTTCCGATACATCCACCGGCTGGAAAAATGCGACAACAGTCGGAAAAATTTGAAAGTGATGTTTCTAAGAAATTGAGGTTTTTGCTCGGAAATACATCACATCTGCTGATGATTTGCTAGAATTGTCTCGATTTTCGTTTCCTCCTCTGCTCAGACTCCCCCTCCCCCTCCCCTCCCCTCACCTCGTCCTCTCAGAAACCCTTAGATATCTGCCGGATTGGGTCAAGGTATATGTATGAGTCAAGATAATCTTACAGCTTCTCCAAAACCAAATCTTCAGCCTTTTCATTCGAATATTTGGTCATAAGTCATATCTCAAGCACTCTTCGGATTTCTTAGCACTTGTGATTACACTTTCTCTCCATATTCTGTACCTGAAACCCATGAGACTAACTTAAGCGAGACATTACCATCACACCCAATTTCGCTGGAACCAATCTGATGATTCCTTGAGGAGATAAGCTGAGAAGCGAGAGACTATTCGCTCAGCAATGAATCTTTTGAAGTGATTCGGGAGGTACTATAGAAAGAAAGAAACGGAAAGAAGAATTTGGAAGAACAATTTTTCATACTATCAAGTATGAAATTTTGAGGCAAGTCTTTCCTCAAAATAGCGTCAACAGTCGGGAGAAATCTGGAAAAGGGATTTACTAAGAATCGAGGTTCTTGTCTGAGCATTTGCTGATGATTGGTCGAGATTGACTCAATCTTCGTTCCCTTCTCTGCTTGATTTCCCCTTCTCCCTCCTCTCCCCTTAGAAATCATCCTATTATAGAAATCATGCTATTTCCAAACAAAAATGTTAACTTCAGCTGAAACTCACCATAAGATTCTTCTACTTTTCAAGCAATCTACTGTCAGAAAGATGTGCCAAGTATCTCTAAGATGCACGCTGAATTGCCTGAAGAACGGTTCTGCATCCCTGAAGTCGACGAGGAATGATTTAATACTCTAAATCAATTAATTGGAACATTAGACCATCCCCCATCGATCTATGGCATGTTCAGTCACGGTAATCGAGCGAGTATTTGAGGGAGGAGGAGAGAGATGGGGGTGGGGAGGGGAGGGGTAGGATGATTGATCGATCACTCACGATCAGTTAGTCAGTAGGACTTGTTCCAGGGTGGAACTCAAAATTTTCCAAAATACCCACTAGGGAGGTTTTCCGAGTCTTCCGACACTTTTCCGGACAGGGACAGCGTTAAAAGCGAATGGAAATATCACGTTGGTATTAGAACTTCTATTCAATGATCATTTGAATGAATCAGAGATGACACAGAGTTACCAACTTCCCGTATCTCGTGGTAGAATGCATGACAATGGGGAGTAGTTCTCGGGGACCGCATGGGTTTTCCCATATTTTGCAAGACTTGAGCTATCATATACATTTTGAATCATGTCGATAGTACGTCTGAAACTGGAGTTGCTAGCTTTTGACACAGAAAAAATGCGAATCTCTCACTGTGCGCCGTCGCAGCGGCAGTTGTGAATGGTCGACCAACGAGCGAGCAACTTGGGGTCGAGTTTCGAGAGTTGAGATACGATAAACTGAGTTGAAGGAGTTTTGAGGAGTTACGATGAGGACGTGGGAGTCCGTGGACACAATCCTCGACGTTTTGCGCGCGATATCGTATCAAGAGGAATTCGACGGTGAGTGCGGCTTTGACTATTCTGATCCCTCTTATTGAACCTTCTTCGCCCTCTCGCTTGTGAGAGTCGTGCGCGCCGCAGATTTTCGCCGGAAGTGTCGTACCTGAAGCCGCGGCTGTGCCCCACGTGTGGAGCAACATCGTCGGGAGTGCCGTAGCCGAGTGAATCGCCCACGCCCACGCGCGTCGTGTCGTTGCCCCTTGTGAAGCCACGCGGAGCATTAGGAGAGCTGCTCGGGGAGCTAGGTAGAAGACCGAGGAACCCCTGCCTCTCAGCAGAGGTGCCTCTTCGGAGGCCTACCCCTGAGAGCCACACGGGGCCCCTTTGAATCGCCCTTGGCTGGGGCGGAGCATCGCTCGGCCCGCCACAGTGCCTAACCTTGCCCCCCCTGACCCGGCGAGCATCCAGGCTATCTTGGCCGCGAAGCCGGCCGGCGGCGGCCATTTTTGCGCCGGGCACACGGCTCATTGCGGGCGGAGGTCCTTCGGCGGAGCGCGCGCATCGCTCGGCTCACGTGACGCGGAGCATTAGGACGCGTCCAGGGATGTCATCTCGTGTGGCAGCGACGTCGTGTCGCACGGCTTGGGGTGCATCCAGGGAAAACGTATCGCACGGATGTCGGATCTGTCGGCCAGAATGCGTACGTATGGGAGATGCTCGCGTGTGCTAGACACGGGTTGTAAATACTGTACATCAGGATGTCCGTTATTCCCCAAATTCAGCGCAGGGCTGCGGATGCCCCCAATTCGTCTCCTTATCACCAAAAAATGATATCCCCATTGCGCCAGACATCGAAAGCAAAGTTTGAACCGTGCCTTTAGAAGCAGGATTCCTGTCGTCCTGGAAGCCCGGGGTATGGTTCTCGATATGCTCGAATAACGGCTATCAGCGCCTCGATGCGAGCCTATAATTGATGTGACGATACTAGAAAAGACGTTTTTCATGAGAAATTTCATGCTGGATCCAAATCTGTCGTGAGTTCTGCTAAGAAAAGTTACCCTGAGCCGTAGTCTTCCGGTTTTCGATGGAAATACGGTTTTTGAAGGTCAGAACTCCACTGAACCCGATTCAATTGACTTGACGTGAGCCTGGGATACACTGGGGAAGCCGTTTTGATGTAAAACTCCATGCTTAATCCGAATCAGTCGTCAGCTTTGCCAAAAAAAGTTACCCTGCACCGTAGTCACCCGATTTTTGATGGGAATACGGTTTTCTCAGGTCAAAACTCCGATAAACCCGATCTAATCGACTCGATGTCAGCCTTGGATGCACTGGGAAGTCATTCCTCTGGGGAAATTTCATGCTGAATCCGGAATTGGAGTCAGTGCTGTGAAAAAAGTAACCCTGAGTGGAAATTTTTCGATTTCCGGAGGAGATACGGAGTTTCCAAGTCAAAATTGCGCTAAATCCACATGAGTGAGTCGATAGGATTCTAGAATACCCTGAAAAAGCCACAATCACGCGAATTTCGGGGTCGGAACTGTAGTAGACCTCAATTCTGGCCCTCAAAAAGACTCGAACTGTGACTTCAGTATATTCTAAGAGCATTCAGTATTTCATAGACTACCCAACGTTTCCAAACCTGCTGTTATTGGCCTAATATCAGCCAGGAACCTTCCCGAAAGGACCACCTCTGTATAGGATGGTACATGGAAACTAACCTCTTTGTTGAGTTCTCTGCTACGAAGAACATTTGAGCTGTATTGCACGATTCTCGAGAAGAAATTTGACTCCCGAGATTAGAACGCTTCTGAAACGAAAGTTAGGAGCGAAACGATACGAGAAGATTATTCCTATGGCTGATCCTAGTGGAATGCATTACTGAAGTTGTGTTTTTAAATCACGGAAGTATAAAAGAGTCAGTGTAAAAACAGGATTGAATTCTCATTGAAGTGAAAAACTCTAAAACCAACCGCAAGGATTCCAGTATTACACAGGATTTGGAATGTAGACTATTCTGATCGGTATTTCTTCACTACCGTGCTCTTGCTTGCGTCAGGATAATTTTTTTTTCAATCGAGGAACTACAAAAAGCAAGACTCGTTTTTGATCTTTACGTTCTGTAACGTTGATGTAATCCTGGACAAGCTTGACTGCCCGTTCAGCTGTATCATTGATTACTCTCAATGCTCTCACTCACTCGAGTTCATCCAAAAAGTCAGAGTCCTCGTCCCAGGATTCACATCCTAAACTCAAAAAGTCTGTTTCGTTCTCGAAGCGCTCGAAGAACCGTAGAGAGGAAAAATTGATCAAGAAATCCATATCCTTCTCCTTCAAAGTCTCTGATTCACTTGGATCATTGATTATGGATCTTTCAGGAGTTTTCGTATCTATTCTTGATCCCTTTCGCAAAGCTAAGATCATTCTCTTCTTGATTCCAGTAGGAATGCTGTCATCGAATAAGAACAGAGCACTAGTCTCTGGGATGAGGTACCAAAGATGGTTCCGAATTTCCTCCAGAGCTGCTTTGGACTATTCAGGGAAGGTATTGCCGAATTAGTAAAGTTTCTTGATCAAAGTTAGATCATTATACGGAGCTTTGGTCGCCATTGGACCTTCAAACCAATTTTGAGCATACACTAATACAATGAAGCAGCAGATTTTGAAGAAACTCATTACTTCGATTGGACATGAGTCTAAGCTATCTCGGAACAGAAACATCTTCAGTGTATATGAAGCTACAGCCATCCATCGTGCATCATGGCAAGGTCCTGGCTTTCGAAATTTTATCTGATCTGCTGGCATTGCTTTGATTAAGAAGACTGGCATCTAATCCACCATAGCTCAGTCCCGACTAATAAGATTTCTTGTCCAATTTCTCCCAAGACTTCTAAAAATCTCTGAATTTACCAACATCTGGACCTCGCGTGCCCGGGGATTCTACTCGGAAGACAGCACCCAACAGAAGCTCCAGAATATGGTGTCGACAAGCCGAGCACAAAAACTCATGATCCAGTTTTTGTTCTAGAATAGTTGCTGCACCAGACCTCAATCCAAGATTGGAGTTTGTAGTGTCACAACACAGTGCTTGTCACATTGTCCTGCAGTCCCCAGTCATGAAGTGCATGGCAAATTTCATGAGCCTGCGTCGCTCCTCTTCTATTCTCTGATTCAGGAGCTCTAATCAACTTATCTGTTGATCCTTCAGTGAAACGAATTGGCATCCTATCAACTACTGCATTTTCTTCATTATCTACCATGAGCTTTGTATTCGAATGAACAACTCCAGCTCTAAAAACTCAACATTATCATGTCCAAAATCTTCCTCACATACCAAGTGTCGAATCTCTCTTCATAGTAGAAGCCAAATCAATGAATTCTAACAAGCATTCAGATGTCTGATCTGCTAAGAAAGCTTTACGTTGATCATCCAAGCCATCTTCTATATTACCATGAGCCATATCAAATAGAAAATCAAGTTGACATTTGAAATTATCTTCATGAGCTTGGTTGCATGGTTTTTCTGCATTTCTCTGAACAGATCCATAGTCACAGCGCAATTCCTGCAGTTTCTGGGCATACCTTGATTGATGACGAGTTGTTAATCTAGTTTCTTCACAGAATATCGAAATTTCTGTGAGGACCAGATTATCAGCTTCAAACAAAGTCATATCTAAACATCTTGTGTGGAAGAAATAGACTTGGAGGACTTGCTTATTAGTTGGTAGTTTTTCGCCAACAACCTGACTTGAAGCACTCCCAAGCAAGTATAAATTACCTCTCGAGCAATTGGGTCTCGTCATCTTTAACTGGATCTACTCATCTCAGGAGTTCAGAACTCAACAATGATGTACTGATCAATTTTTGGGAGTGATCAGGACCACACGCCGCAACCAGCCGCATTTCTGTTATGACTTAACTATGTCAAGCTAATCAAGGTAGAACTACAATCAACAGGGTAAAAGTTGTGTTTAGGAAGTATCAGAAGGAAATGCCAAGAGATTTACATGAATAGATCTCATTTTCCTCTACCCAGATATGATATTTGGTCATTTTGCTTCGGTTTTGTTCATTTGTGGAAAACTGTGGAACATTAGCAAACTATGAGAAGTGGTAATTTGCTGTAGAATTTTCCTTCCGCACTTGGAGGAACTCCGAATTCGCAAATTTGAGCGAAAGTGTCACATTTGGCGGATAACTCCTGAAATGCCGTAAGATAGAAGAAATACGTAGATTTAGGTGCGCACACGAACGCACCTGCGTACCTTACACGACCCCTATAACCGGTCACATGGTTTTATCTACCGCAGGGAACTGCGATCAGCGCCATCTCTTGGGACTCCAACTTGCAAATAATCCCTGCAATGCTGGAATAAAAGTCTTCCACCATGAGAGACCATGGACTTTTCTTGGTTCATTATAAGTGATTCGCCAAAAACTCGTCAATTCATGCTTGTTGAGACCATCGAAGGAAGCTCCGCGTGCACGCTTACTTTGATTGTAGCACGGGTTGAGAAGTTTTCGGTTAATTTCTCTTGATATCGATGATTCGTGGGTGGAAGTGGAGGAAATTTTATTGACCTATGAAGATTTATTTGACTGTCTCTGAACACGGGACGAGGATTCCAAATCAAATCACCGCCTTTTAGAGTGAATTAATGTCCAACAATTTCTCATAAATAAACAAAAATTCATTTGTAAGATAACACGATGCAACGAGGTAGTCTCTGAAGTCGATCGAACCAAGGATAACTTGGTGAAGGTACGAGGATCGTACCTAGGAACAGTCTTATTCACCATTCTCAGCATCTTGTATTCCTCTTGTGGTTCCCAGACCACCAGACGGAGAATTGTGAGACGTCCAAGAGACGCAAGCAAGTACAATTCGAGTAATCTGAACTTCTGGGCCCGTGATTGCAGTTCTCACGGAAAATCACAGTTCGAGTCTTTTCGAAGTCCAGAATTGAGATCTATTTCAATTCCAACCTCGAAATGTACGTGGAATGTGGCTCTTCCAGTGTATTCCAGGCTCACATCGACTCGCTCATTCGGAGAAATTCCACTCAGGGGTCCCTTTTTCGACAGCAACGACTGCAAACTCGGATTCAATATGGAGTTTTGCACGAGAAACAACTTTTCCAGTGTCTTTCAGGCTGAAATCGAGTCGATCGACTCGGGTTTAGCGGAGTTTTGACCTGCAGAACGCTGCTAAATGGGATTAGCAGAATGCTTTCTCAAATCGGTATCATACATCATTATTCCACACTTATTTTCGAAAACGGAAATTATGTTATCAGAAATCGATTTCATATGAAAATGGAACAGTTCATTCTGAAATTATTAGGAAAGAAATTCAATTGTTTGCTCGTTAACTCCTAACTGAAAATGAAATGACATATTCCTATTCGAATATATACCTCAACCGCATGAAACAAAGCTATTCCTGTTCCTTATAGCCAAAGTATGTGGAATGTACTTCAGACGTTTCACTAACGCTGTTTCATAAAATCACCACGAATGATTCATTCATGGGTAGAAGCGAAACTCTTGGCAAATTGATGTTTCATTGACAATTTTCTGAATCAGTATAGATATCTTCTTTTTGATAAAGATTGATGACGAGATTTTTGACAAATTGTTGTTCCAATGCGATTTTTCTCTTTTGGCATACCTCTCAGGTAAATGAAACAGAGAACTTCTTGTTCCTGTTTTCTGGATCTATTGACTGTGCACTGAAGATTTTACCAATGACCATCCATAGAATTGATACATAGGCTTCTTTTTAACGAAATTCTTGCATAGTTCATGTTTCATTCTCATTTTATCCTTCGAGTATACCTCTCATCCCCATAAAATGTAGCTATTCTTTATCATCTCGAGGAGATCGATCGACTGTATATCACACATTTTACCAAGGACATTCCATGAATTTACCAAACACGGTTTATTTGTAAGTACGAACGAAGTTTTTGAAGAATTGTTGTTTCAATCCCATTTTCCCCTTCCAGTATACCTCTCAGCCATATAAAACAAAAATATTCTCATTCTCCCCTCCAGAATTTATGGACTATATGTGACATATTTTAGCAAGGACCATTCATAAATTTACACTATCTTCCATATCGTGTATATTTCGGCTTCTGAATTTTCAATCACGCGAGCATCGTATTTTCCTTTTTATTTTCCAGAATTTTCATATCATGGAAATATAATATTCACCACCCATCATCATTCAGAAATACGAAGAAGTGTATTATGCCATTCTTTCATATCTTGAATCGATTGGTTGATACAGAATTTTCGTTCAAAAAATTTGAGGAAAAATTCAAAAGTTATATGAATTTTTTTGATGAAAAAAATTTCAAGGGGTTGAATAAAAAATCCGTATAAACCAATCATTTCAAAGCATGAAGATTGGCAGTAATTGACTTTTTGGTATTTTTGAATGCTTACAGAGCAGGAGTATCACACTTTCATCCCATAAAAATTCTTAAAATTACGATACTCGCGGGATCAGAAAATCAAAGCAAAGTTTATGCGATATGGAAGGCCCAAACTTGACTCAGCTTTCAATTGAGTGATTCTCTGTAAGACCTCAAAATTTTAAGAGCATTGGCCGGATGGTTCAGAAGTTATGGTGAACAATAGATAATGACATGTATAGAAACTGAAAATAAAATTACATGTGCCTATTCGAGTGTATATCTGAACCGCATGAAACAAAGCTATTCCTGTTCCTTATAGCCAAAATATGTGGAATGTATGTACATACTTCAGACGTTCCACTAACGATGTTTCATAAAATTAAGCAAAACTCTTGGCAAATTGATGTTTCATTGACAGTTTCTTAGATCAGTATAGATCTCCTTACTCTGATTGGGGTTGAGAACGAAATTCTTGACAAATTGTTGTTCTAATGCGATTTTTCTCTTTTAGCGTACCTCTCAGCTGAATGAAACAAAGCACTTCTTATTCCTGTTCTCTAGATGTATTGACTGAGCATTGAAGATTTTACCAATGACCATCCATAAAATTAGTACATACGCTTTTTTGAACGAAATTCTTGCACAGTTGATGTTTTATTCCCATTTTATTCGATTTCCGATTCGATCGAAATGATTTTTGATCACATAAATTCCATTTTCGAGGTCAAATGTGAGATAATGATGTATGATACCGATTTGAGAAAGCATTCTGCTAATCTCATTTAGCAGCGTATTACTGAATGCTGACATAGCAGAAGTATCAGACTTTTACTATATGAAATTTTTCAAGATTAAGATACTCGCGGGATAAAAACTGATGCCGTATGGAAAACCCAAGATCGACTAATATTTGGATTGAGTGATTCTCTGTAAGAAATGAAAATTTTAATAGCGTTGGGCGAACCGTTCAGGAGTTATGGTGAAGAATAAATGGAGAGAAGTATAAACAGACTCATACAGACACGGAGGAAAGGGTGGAAAGAGAACAATAATACAATTTGATGAAGGATGGGGTGTGAAATGTATAACCTACAATGGATAGATCTTGGCGAGAGGAATGAGAAGAGGTTCATTGAATATGGATGAGAGGTATACTCGAAGAGAAAAATGGGGTTCAAATACCAATTTAGCAATGTGTGAAAAAAAAATTTTGGTAAATGGAGGTTTCTATCTGAGATTTCTCGTGCGTTACATCTATTGAGAGTATGAAACAAAGCTCTTCTCGTTCCTCTCGCCAGAGCTATGAACTGTACGTCATACATTTTACCAATGACGCTTCATCGGGTTGAAGAATAGACTTTTCTTTATAGTTTTTAATGGATATTTGGATAAAGATGGTTTTTTTCGTACACCAAAACTCCTAAACGGTACGGCCGATCCTCTTGAAATTTCCAGGAGTTATAGAAAATGATCAAATTGAGAGCTGAGTCTCTTTCGAGCCCTAAATATTGAATACATTCGTAGTTGTAATTTTTTAATCAAGCGAGTAGATATTTTTTGTGTGTAAAAGTGTGATATTTCTTATGGATCAGGATTGAAAAATATGAAGAAGATAATTATGACGTATTTTGATATTCTGAATCGATTGTATGACGTATTTTGATATTCTGAATCGATTGGTTGATACACATTCTTCATTGAATAGATTGGAAGGGAAATTGAAGAAGTTATATGAACCAATTGATTGATTATTGAATAAGAAGAAATTGAGAGGTTAGATGGAAAATGTGTATCAACCAATCGATTTGTAAGATAGGAATAGACGATTATTCTGTTCTTCGTATTTTTGGATACTGACAGAGAAGAAATATCATACTTTTGAAATGAAAAAAAATTGAAAATATGAGAGTCGCGTAATTAAAGCAGCAAAAATCGAAATGCACTCTATATAAGAGACTCAAACTGAAGTGAAATGTGAGTTTGATGATTCTCTATAACTCCTTAAAATTTCAAGAGGATCGGCCGTACCGTTCAAAATTTATCGTGGATGATCGAAAACAACACACACACACATACACACACACACATGCAGAGAAGACCGGAAAGAATGCGATGGAGTAATTTTATGGAAGGGAGTGGGTAAAATGTGTGACGTACAGTCGACAGATCTTGGCGACAGGAAGAAGAAGAGCTTTGTTTCATATGGCTAAGAGGTGTAATGGAGGAAAAAAGGGATTTGAAGCATCAGATAAGCAAGAATTCCGTTGTCACGAATACCAAGCTTTCTCCTTGAGAAAGCAAAAGACTCATAGAGATACGGAGGAAGGGATGGGAAGGAAACTGTGATGTAATTTTATGAAGGATCGGGGGTGAAATGTATGACCTACAGTCGATAGATCTTGGTGAGAGGAGGAAAAGAGCTTTGTTCTATATGGCTCAGAGGTATACTGGAGGAGAAAGCTGAGATAGAAACGTCAATTGAGCGAGAATTTCGTTCGCACAGATTGCTAAATTATTATTTCAATCCCGTTTTCCTCTTCGAGTATATCTCTCAGCCATATAAAACAAAGCTCTTCTTGTTCCTCTCAGCAATACCTATTTACTGTACGTCACTCATTTTACAACTGAGCCTCCATCAGATTACAAAATAGAATTTCATTCCTAGTTTCCAATTAATGTTCGTATGAGTATCGTTTTTCTCGTACACCAAAACTCCTAAACGGTACGGGCGATCCTCTTGAAATTTTGAGGAGTTATAGAGAATCATCAAATTGAGGGCTGAGTCTCTTTTGAGCCCTCAATGTCAGATACATTCTTAGTTGTAAATTTTTAATCGAGCGAGTATGATTTTTTTTGTGTGTGAAAGTGTGATATTTCTTATCGATCAGGCTTGAAAAAGACAAAGAAGATGATATCGACGTATTTTGATATTCTAAATCGATTGGTTGATACACATTTTTGATTTGATGAATTGGAGAGGAAATTGCAGAGGTTATTGGGATTTATTGATTGATTATTGATTGAAAAATATTAGGGGGTTGAATGAAAAATGTGTATCGACTAATTTACATTAGATAGAAATAAACAGTAATTCTGTTCTTCGTATTTTTGGATACTGATAGAGAAGAAATATCATACTTTTGTAATGAGAAGGGATTGAAAATATGACACTCGCGTGATTGAAACAGCAAAAATCAATATGTACTCAATATGAAAGGCCCAAACTGAAGTGAAAATTTCAAGAGGATTGGCCGTACCGTTCGAAAGTTATTATGGATGATCGAAAACAACGCACACACACAGACACACACATACACACACAGACACGGAGGAAAGGCCGCAAAGAGTGCTATGAAGTAATTTTATGGAAGGCAGTAGGTAGAACGTGTGACGCACAGTCGATAGATCTTGGCAAGAGGAACAAGAAGAGCTTCGTTTCATATGGCTAAGAGGTGTAATGGAGGAAAAAGAGGGATTTGAAGCATCAGGTGAGCAAGAATTTCGTTGTCACGA
>JAPYYZ010025233.1:0-12052 GCA_030522705.1 Eretmocerus eremicus
AAAGTATTGGCTAGATTCGCGTGTAGATTGTACAATCCAAATCACGATCTACATGAGCAGTTATACCACTGAGAATCATTGTGAAACGACGAAACTCTTCTCATTACATTACACGCTTTTACTAAACTTGCCCTCGGGGCTCCAGCGCCACCTAGTTTTGTGTATGTGTCCGTTTTCTTGTCCGCACTCACCCAGCCTCCTTGTTCGCATGGTAATGATCCCCGATATGAGAACGATGACTAGAAGGAAGGATTCGCTTGTGCGAGTTTTGAAGCATTGTGAAATGTCATCAACTATATACTTAGAGCTATGATGCTTCGACAATGAATAACCGCTAATTAATCGCGATTCGAAGGCATTCCCCGCGCCAAGAAATGTATGAGGATTCTGATATTAGTTTGGGTGTAATGAATCTGTGAGATATTGAATGTATAATGTGTGCATGGGACAAAATTCAGTGAGCGCTGATGTCGGCGTTTACCACATTTTGTCCCACACTTGGTGCTCCGAATATGTTATGAATCATTGCGATTGATATCAATATCGAATCTTTATTCAATCCTGCATAATTCTACAACACGTGGGGAATTACTAACTTAGTATCGATTGAGTCTTCGTTTTCAACAGAATTAGGGGAACGATCTTGAACCGCCAGGACCGCCAGGGGCCAAGGCAGCTTCGGGCAAAGCTGCTAGTAGTCGCCAGTATAATCATAGTCGCCGCCGCAGCTGCAGCTCCCGCCTTCCGCCCCCTACGGATCCTATTCGCAAATTCAAGCGAAAGTGTCACACCTAGCGGTGAGTGGTAGGAAGCTCTCAAAGTTATACCAAATACATAAATCTTAGCTTCACGGAAGCTCACGCACACAACTCGCAGGTTACACACGGGCAGGTTGGGTATAACTTTGGGCGCTGGCATCAGCGCCATCAAACGGGACCTATTTTGCGAATTCTGCCAAGAGGCCATTCATCAACTACATAAGAATGGAATGGAATTCCGCAATTTTTGACCCCTCCCTCCCTTATCGTCAGGCTCCGTAAGCTTTCTCACCCCCCTCCCCCTTCCCCCATAATCTTGCGTAAGATTTGAGAATTTCTAGAAAGTTTGAAACTACGTGAGAAATTACAAATGATTTCTATTTTTCGTCATTTCGTATTTGCCTCATAAAATGAGATCTTCTTACATCAAATCATTATATGGCTGTATCAAAATCAATACTGTATGTTGGAGACACTCTACAGATATGGGCAGTTTTGCTGAAAGTAGCTCAAACGAGGTCGGAACGTTGACGAGGGTCAAAAATCAATTCACCAGCACCTGGGGTGGATTTTTTTACTACTAATCCTATCTAGATTGATTGTCCGAACCCAAACACATAGAAAGTCGAAAAAAAAATCTCCCGTGTTAATCTCACGGGCTTCGAGCATGAGTTTACCGTCTTCGCCACGGAATTGACATTTCGCCATTAAATGTGCCGATTCAGCTCGAAGAAGATTAGGGGAAACTTTTCCGCATAGAGAGTATCTAATACCACCAAATACTTTTAAAAAATCGAATCAATGGGTGGATAAATTGGCTTTTAGTCATGTTCCCGAGTGGCCACGGAATTGACATTCTTATTTATGGCGACGTTTCTGGGTTGAGAAAGTGTGCCGCAAAGCTTAGATCTTATATTTCTGATGGTCGCATTGATTTGTTACTGATATTTTGAGATCTGCAGATGGACGATTCACACTTTTGAAATCCGTCGTAGCCATATTATGAAATTGGTACCTTCATCCATACATGACTCGTACTTTTACGCAAAATCAGGAAACACAACGTACACACACCCTTGCACGTGAAGTCGAAGATGGACGTTTCCCTTTGGACCTTGATTCACAGTTTTCGATTGACTCTTGATATCCAATTTCGCTGAGTTCTCATTATTGTCGAAGGAAGAGCCCTACGAAATGCATAAAAGATATATTTTAGCGGAGCATTGAGAGCATCACAATTCACCGAGAAACGTTTTGAGATATACTTTCCGCAGAACTACCCATATGTATATAGTCCATAGACCCATCGATCGGATTCTGAACTGACTCTGGATTTCTACATTCAGAAAATTAAACTACACAGATAAGGGTGAGGTATACAAATTTTCAATTGACGATGGCCTTTGTCAATTGAAAATAAGTTCAAGATCTAGCAGCCGTTTTTATGCAAAAATTATTTTTTAGGTATAAGCATTCGTGATATGAAATATTGTACGAAACCGCGTCCGGATGGTTAGTTTTGGTACAAAGGACTTGTAACACGCGCTTCGCTCGTCCCACAAACTGTCCTTCGTACAAAACTACCCGTCCACGTGCGGTGTCATAATAGTATTTTATGGTGAATGAATGAGAATTTTGAACTCCAAGAGTTCCCAAATTCTCAAAGAATCTTACGTAAGACTGGAGGTAAACCTCCCCTCCTCCCCACTCTAGTAAGAAATCGTAAGAATTTCGGTGACCCTCTCCCCCTTGGACCCCTACGTAATTAATGAATGGCCCCTAAGGAATGGACGCCGCATGATGCAGTCATGCATTGTAGCACACAGAACAGAAATAAAGGTCTAGCAGTCACCCGCATGCCTCCTGTGAGCCAGCCGTTTGTATTCACCCGCATGCCTCCTGTGAGCCAGCCGTTTGTATAGCCCGCGCACGCAGGAGTCTACGCGTCCGCTGCTGTGAACGTAGTTTTTGTTGACACAGAACCAGCAAACATTATTTATTTGTATCTATTCGATTATGGCAAACAAAAATCAGCATGATATCAAGACGCCCAAACAGTCATAGTCGAATGAACTGTGTTTCGAGTTCTTTCGAGTGGATGTAGGCAGTACAGTGATTTTTTAACTCCTCTGGCTCGCGCCATGAATTACGTCGAGCACTCGGATTCGAGATTATTTGATCTCAAATAGTTAATCTAAAGTATGGTGTCTGATTAAAATTGATTCGCCTAGCCAAATGGGCATGTAAAGCGTCAGCATCAGCACCACCACGGTACAGCCTTGCAGTGAGAGGTGAGTAGTTCGAGGAGTAGTTTGGAGCACGGTCGTTTGGAGTAGTTTCAGCCTGTAAGAGAATGCACTATCACTTCCTTAGATTACTCTGTCGGGACAAAAGTTTTGGGACTTACCATAATTCTCTGAAATATAATTTTTTGAAATCTGTTGAATGCCTTTTGTCAAACAGACATAATTTTTCTCCAAATTGGTCAAAACAATTATTCAACTGGGAAAAGTTATCGATGTATTCTTATTAGCTGGAGCAATCTGTAACGTCATGATTTTGTTGATTCAAATAGCATAAGAAGAAATGGAAAAATGAAGCCAGTTCAATTTCAAATGCTAGGTAATTCAGACCGTTACAATGACTCTTCATGGCTGTCTTGGTCATTCAATAGCTTAATCAAATTTAATGAACTATTTGTAGCGTTATGGGGGTCAAGTTTTACCGGTTGAAAAGAGGAAATTGCAGGTTTGTTCCACTTATGCTTGGACACAAGATTCTTTTTACGCAGACAGGTTTCCTCTTTGTAAATGCGCTGGAGTTGTTCATTGATCAGTGAGTGCAGTCTATCATGGCTCTCAGTTATCCAAATGATGGTGCAATCACCTTTCCTTCTGTGGTCAAAGGAATGTATTTCTGCTTTATATAACTTGAAGCAACACAAGCATTGACAACTTTCAATGATAGTCCAGATAAAATCCATTTCAGGTAGAAAAGATAAATTTCGCTAGAGGATTGGCTGTAGCACATTCAGTGTTGGGCATGGTTTCATCCCACAAAGGGTCTTTTGACCAGAAACTATTTTTATAAGTAAATAAGATGGAATTTTCTGAAAAAGCATTGCACCATCAATCCAGCGAAGAAGTTATGTTCAATAAACTGACCCAGATGGGTTTGAATTCGTATTTGAGAAGTGCCCTTTACTTTGCTAATGCTAAAAATAGAAGGAAACATTTGTCGTCAGATGGATCTACTTGAATATCATATGTGCAGGAGGTAAATTATAATTTTAGAATTTTCAATGATTTAAACCATTCTACTGTTCCAAAATATACTGATATATATTATACTGATCCAAATATTTCCATTCACCAGTCAAGGTCCTCATGAATCAGGTTTGCTACAAATAGCAATCTGATATTTTGAGATTTGTATTTTTAAGAGGTACAAATTGCATTGAAATAGAGCTCTAAATGTTGCCATTGTGTTTGATGATTCAGGATATACCAAGCAGACACGCATATCTTCTGACACAGGCAAAATTTGTGATTTTTTACCTGAATTACTGAGAGACATAGATGAATTGACTCACTAAGCAATACCAAATTTCAATGGATGGTTTTGGGCTGGACTTGTTTAAATGAGGAAGATCTTGGGTCTAACTGCAATCCCTGTCTTTTATTGTTATGGAAGGTTTAATGCGCAATATCCTTTTCTCTACTGGCAAAACTCATCTCCTAGAAAAGCCACCACACACGCTAGCATTTTTGCATAAAAATTGCGAAACATGTTGAGGAAAAAATTACCCCTTCATAGAGGTAAACGTGGGACGCGCCGCGAGGTGACGTTTTTTACCCGCATGTAGGGGTAATTTTTCACTGGTACAACTATAATTTATCTAGCTAAAGTTGGTCAAATTTGCAAAATTGGCCCTACTGCATCATTATGAGTGACCACACAGCAACAAGAATGTAGCATTTCTTGATTAAAAAGAGTGATTGGAATACTGCTGGCGGAATAGTGATTGGATAGTATACCCAAGATGGGTTCTTTTTCATGCAAAATTATAGATGCATGCTCCATCATCCATCACAAGGTTTGATATTACTAGACGTAAAATACTTTGATTGGGTGAATAATAACTTGTAAGAGAGAAATTTCAACCTTAGATTTCACATTGTAATGTTGAATTGGCTCAAAATAATCCAGAGAGCTTAAGTTAAAACAAATGAAGTCTTTGAATCATGCTGATTTAATAAGCCAAACTCAACATTATGAAGCTTATGAATAGTGAAATGTATATTTCTTTTAATGCAGAAGTTGTGCAACTGATCAAGAGTTCCTCGCTGTTACCCAGTTTTAATAATCAACACCTCAACTCAAAGATTTATAGAACTCTAGAATGTTTTCTGGTCCACAGAATGATGGTAGATCCTGATTTCTGTAGTTCACAACTTTGAAACTCTTCAATTAGGAAAGCATGAAGGGTGTGAGGGAGTGCGTATCTCGCACAAAATCATAATGAAAGTTTGGTATATAGATGTGTTGAAATGTTTTGGGTCAAGTACTTGACAACATGTACACGTATTAACTCAGAACAGATAGAAAACTACACCAACTCCTGACGCATGTGAACAATCGCTTCAGGGCTCTATCATTGGGAAGCTCAAAGAATGGGCAAATAAATAAAATATTCTCATCTCAAGCTTTGCTTCACCATTGGCACGCCCCAAGCCTCTAGTTTTTCATTGGTCTTCTGACACACAGTCATCAAGTGCTCATTGTTCGACCCAGAAACATCCAATCCTTGCCCTCTAAAATGAGAAAGAATATGTCTTCTGTTTCATCTTTTATTCACTTGCTTGCACTAAAACTCATGTGATGAAAAATTGGAGCATGTACGACAAGGGCATATCAGAAACTCTTGCTGCGTTGAAGGCTCCAAGTGCCAATCTTATGTTCGCACTCTTCCTAACTTCTGTTCTTGACATTCCTGTCCTGACAGAGAGAGATAATTCGCATCATCATCCAACCAGGATGATTAGTTAGAGGCTCCAGATCACCAGACATTACTCTGAGAGCTCATTGTCTTGATAGTTTTGAGATGTTATAACCTCTTGTCCGAGACAGCAGACCATGTTGTGGGTGCGGCGTCGTCTTAGACGCTTCTTCTTCTTCTTTAAAATATTGGCTATATCTTTCTGCTATATTGTGCAGATGTGATTTTAGCCATAACACACGTTGGTAGATGACTGTATTATCTGATTTTACCATAATACCATAAATAATACCATAAAACTTAGTGTACGTTTGGTGTACGTAATTTGGTGTATGTTTACATCGATTTCGTTATAATTTTCGTGCAGAAACACGCGCAATAACTCACGGGAAAAGCAAATTTACCCAACAGTAGGGGTATAGTTATTCTAGAAGGACGGACATCTGAGCATTACCCCTACAGTCGGGGTTACTTCTATGCAAAAATTCTGTCCGTGTACACCATTCAACTCCTCATAAAATAAAGACAGACGTGCAGAATTATTTTTGAGGCCTCAACTACTCTACAGTCGAATTCGAGATGGTTCAACTTTCGTTCCTATATTATTCAAATGGGACTAATTTTGATTAACAAGTTTATAGAGTCCCAGAGTCTCCGGCCAATTGAAATCACTCCTATGTTGATGAACTTATTATTTTGAAATTGTGAATTCTCAATATACTTCCCTTTGATAGAAATGATAAAAATGCTGAGGATGATTGTCAAGCATTCTCAAGATTTATTACTTTGTTTTCTCTTTCTCCCCTATGCGAGTCCGAATTATAGTGATGGCTGAAAACCTATCACCTTGATATTAAAGAATTCAGAAACGGGAAATCCATAAGAAACTTTTTTGGAAAGACTTTTGGAGTGAGGATTGATGGATTCCTAATCACCTCTAAAAGGGTTTTGAAATATTACGAACAAATAAAATCGATAGGTACTTTACGATGAAGTTCTATGAATCCATACCCAAATCTCTTTTAAATTTATTAAATGTCAATCATGAAGAACAAGTGTTCCTCATATGAATTATTGTACGAATTTCTCATACTTCGAGTTCTTGATTTTAAAGTACTACACTGAGTCACCGTATACTTCACATAATCATATTCTAAGTCATTATTATATGCAGTTGACTGTTGCAAATACGTTCAGAGCCATCAAAATTTCTTCGAGATACTAATATGCTCCTTACGCCCCGTCAATCAATAGGATTGAGATGAGGTTTATTTCATTCAGGAAGAAAGAATGTAACACTCTGTTTTCTTTATTGTAAGCCATGCATGGCTCACATTCTTTCGGAAGGTTCAAAATACTACTTTCGGGGGAGGGTTTACTTCCGAGTGGGTGCTGCATCATAAATATTCAAGTTCTGACGACTGTTGAGATTAATTTTGATGCTCGATCGATCTCAGAAACATTAACGGTCATCACTCACCGGAAGTTTCACTTACAATCAGTCAAATATCAATTTGGACTTTGCGAGTACAATTCATCAGCTAATTAATTCACTGACAATAAATTCTTCCTAGATTGAATCGTACCACTCGAATTCCATTGTATCTTGACATTTTGATTAAGATGTTCAGATATCTCAGTAAGTAGTATTTTCATCAAAACCCTTCAACAATGCCACCTCGTTACTACGAAAGACTTGGAGGTGCACTACTCGGAGTACGATTATTCCAATCCAATCGAGGATGAAGTGTAACGCATCACAGCTGGTGAATTCTGATTTGCAAAATTCGACTAGATATTTGATCGGTTCAGTTCATGATGAGGATAAAGTTCTTACAAATGCATCTCTCTGATGAAGTTTTTCATGGCCTCGGCCGGCAGGTACGAAAATTTCGTTTTAGGTCTACTGGAATTGTCATATGATCCCAAAATATCCAAATTAAACCGTTTTAGATGTAACTTTAAATTGTTTGTCATGCACGGCTCTGCTTTTTGACGAATTTATTGATGATTAACGTTGTTATATCCCACGAAAGGAACCGTAGGATGCGAATATTGAGATTTACATTCCGAACATCAGTTGTATACGTCACAGTTAATCCGATACCGAATCGATTAAGGTAGCACCAGCGCTGGGTGCCGTACCTAGCGAGAAGTTTTATCGATTAAGGTAGCACCAGCGCTGGGTGCCGTACCTAGCGAGAAGTTTTCTTGTGTTGGAAAGCAGAACTCACTTCATCACAACTCTATGATGTTATTTCAACGACCTGATGATGTAAGGGCTGAGTTGCAGACCCGTATTACGCTTATAACTGAATCTAAGAGTTATCTCAGGGCCGTATCTAGGGAAAAGTGAGAATATTCATCTAGTCAGCTCCAGTGTAATCAATCGTTCCAAAACTAAATCAGTATGGTCATAACATGTTTTTCTATGATACTGAAAATCTCGAGAGCAATACGAGGTCGACAGACACAGTAGCACGGAATTCAAGAAAACTTTGGCACGGGGCCCCTCTGAAGTCACAGACTTCTGCATTTTTTCCTGCATCAAGTCAGTAACCAACCCATGTTTTTCTTCGTGGCATATCATTAGGCTTATGAAATTGCACAGTACGTGATTTTTTTGATAGCGAAATGACGGGTAATGACCGAGATATAAGCTAAACAGTATCAAATCCCACAAGACTCTGTATTAAGTCTTAATTTCTTCATAAATTTTTTCTCGAAAATTAAGTCGTGAATCCATATTTTTCAAATTGACATTTGATTCCTACCATCTCCAGGAATGCATAGTGAAATTCTCAAGTGTTGATGACGGGTAATGCCAGGTCGCTGGTGCTACCTTAAGTTGAAAATGTAATAAAATGTCTTCGACTTTAGTGCATGACTGCGGTGAAGTCCATTTTTCTTATTGTGGCACTCCAAACTATTTC
Organism: Eretmocerus eremicus; assembly: GCA_030522705.1. NCBI lineage: Eukaryota > Metazoa > Arthropoda > Insecta > Hymenoptera > Aphelinidae > Eretmocerus > Eretmocerus eremicus. The sequence continues at coordinate 8,691 of JAPYYZ010025233.1, forward strand.
TGAAGGGTAAAACAAATTATTTTTCAGATTCTGTTAAGCAGAATAGCGTTCGTAAGTACTTCTCACAGAAAAGTACTCCAAATCATGGACTTATTGAAACAAAGAATCCGCGATGATTTGAAGTACATTGGGAAGAGAACGGGTGCAACAGATTGGATCAGTAATCGTTATGACATTGAGTCACTTGGAAAGGATATTGGACAATCTCAAAAGGCAAGAATTGAAGGGGACAAACTCTACGCAGAAAATAATCTTGGTGCAGAACATCAGTACAGAATCATACGTCTCTACAACGACAGCATCGCATACGCCCCTGTCGGGTCAGAAGATTTAGCCAAAACGTATGCTAATAAATCTGCCCTTTTGCGTCGTATGCGAAAATACTCAGAATGCATCTCAGAGTCTGACAAAGCTCTGAAGATCACAAAATCGATTCCTCTGAAGATCAAGTTGCTATGCAGAAAAGCGGATTGTCACACAGCTCTTGGTTCATCGGAAAACAGAAGTTGCCTGCAGAAAGCAAAATTCTTCATTACTAGATCAGAAGTGAGCCAAGAACCAAAAAATGTGATGAAGATGTTGCACAAGATGATTGAAAAAACCCAAGCAATCGTCGATGAGAGAAAGTTACATATACCTAGGAAGCCTAAAAGGTATTCACAAACACCCAAACTGCTCGCAAAAGCTCAAAAAGAATGCGGTCGGCAGCGCGCTGTCAAAGTGGAGTATTCCGAGACATACGGAGCGCATCTCGTCGCCGCTCGCGACTTTGAGCCAGGAGAAATGGTTATATTGGAAAATCCATATCACACTTATTTACAACAAGATGTAGTACATCAGTACTGCCATAACTGCTTCAATTATTTGTGGACAGTTGTGCCGTGTGACCATTGCAATTGGCGCGAATACTGCTCGGAGGAGTGTAAAAATGAGTCTTGGGATAAGTATCATGATATTGAGTGCTCTGCTATGCCAATACTCAAAAAACGGGTGAAGGATGAAAATAATTGCTCCTTTTTCGTTTTGAGTATTTTCTTCAAGACTCTGAAAGAAGCTGGCAGCATTAGTAAACTCAAGGCTGATATTGAATCCATGGATCAGACAGAAGGTGAGTGATTTGGCTAGATTCGATCATGACAGAAGCGAAAAAAATGCGTTCGATCTATTTTACCGCTTTTTCCCTCTTTCTGGATCACATTGCATTCACATCCGGGAGTAAGAGTACTCGATCATGATAGTAGTAGGACACTTAAACTTCGTATCCAGGGAATATGATACCGTAATATCACTCAAAAGTAGACCTCCGCATTCTGTACAACCTAGGTTTGGGAAGAAAATATTTCTAATGTCTTTCGATCGACCTTTAACTACTTTATAGAGCGGGCCATCCTCATACTACGTAGACACGTTTTGGCTATCACTGGCCCCCTCCCTCGTTCTTGTAGCACACCGTAGGTTCTTAATCAGACCGATCCTGAGCTGAAAATTTAGGCCTCCTCGGGACGCCGTCTATTTGTCGATTCGACTCGAGCACATGGCTCACCTCTAATTCCCTTGGACAAGAAAGTTCCTCCAAATAGAGACTTTTTTATCTCTAAAGGCAGAAAAAAACAATAATTCCTCTAACTAGAAGTAATAACCTTCATTTGGGGACAAAGTTCAAAAACCCTTCAACTTGTAAGTGAATTCACCTCCAACTTAGAAGAAAATCCATCTTCGGATATTTACAAATTCATGATTAACTCACATCAAGTTTAAACATAAAATGTTCAATCGTGCAACTCGATACTCAGCAAAATTCAATGTAGCTCATATTCTCTTCAAGTTTTCTGGACTGCCAAGTTGCAAAATCGAAGATTTCACATTTAAACTTGACTCGAATTCATCATGCATTCGAGGTTGTTTTCGCATTGTAAAAATCCAAGGATGAATATCCCTCCAAGTTATAGGTTCTTTTACCTCCACACTGAAGGATTTTTTTCCTTTACCGTTGGAAGCAAATAGTCCTCTACGTGGAGGAAGTTCTTCTTCCAAGGGATTTAGAGTGGATCGAAACGCCAATGAGATAATTCGTGGTGTCAAGATTGCCAGCTTATTTTCCATCTGATCGGAGTCGAAGAAGACAGTTTGTTTCTTGAATCCCGAACTTTGAAGCTATTTAACCACTTTTTTTTATCAAAGTTGACAGGCCGGTGCCGTCGGCCACAATGTTTTCTCGGACCTGCCCTTAACAAACATGAGTAAAAACTTGCAGCAAGGCCATTGTCCACGCATATCTTGGATCTTATTAGGTGTCATGAAATTGGATGCGCTCACCTGAATCTTATCGACCTTGAAAATTCACGCAAGCTTCAGAAAGCCCAACATTTTTTATTGTTCAAGATGCAGGTTAATCAACTCGAACACATGTTTGAAAATTTTCAAAGAGATAATCTGCGTATCTGTTGTGAAGCGCTCAATAGCGGCACGATCATCTGCTACCGCAATGTATTAAAACTTGGATCGAGGATTTTTCTGAAAATTCTGGTCAATTTGAGTTGAAGAAGGAATGTCATATTACTGTCAAACTTATGTTGAAGAACTCAAAACTCATCATTTGTCCACAATAGTTGGAGGGCAACCGAAGAAATTAAGCATACGCCAGAAACTGGTGTTACTTCACTTGTATACAAAACTGCACTTGATCAATCACAACTGTCTGTTGATTCCGTGCAAATCACGAATTGTCAAATATAAGCAAAAAAGTGACATTGATTACGCGACAACTCATCTCTTGACTCGAGACACTAAAATTTGCAAGAAAACTTATTGTAATTGCAAGTATCGAGATTCATCGTTGCCATTGATTGACTCTTCCTATCTTTTTACAAAACCTGCTTAGCTCGAAACTACATTTTCTAGATCTGCATGCATTAAGATAACTCTAGAACGTCATAATCAATGTCACTCTGAGAAAGCATTCTGCTAATAAAGTTTAGAAGCGTATTTGATTTTGCTCTTCTGCACCTCCTCGAGTTATCAAAAATTAAGAAATCTGGTCACGGGATGCTTTGGGTAACGTTGTGAATAATCAAATATGATCAGAAGCATTCTTTTAGAACATCTATCTTAGAATTATAGTAGTAAAGTGGACTTGCTCAAGTCACCCCACGGAGTAGCTTGGGCCACTCATTAACGATGATCACATAATCGTTTACTCTAACTTTTGATATTTCGATCTTCATGATGCTGAATCTTAATTTTGGTAAAGGGTATAGCCGGGGATGATGGTGAAAATTGCCCACGAGCCGATCTGGATAAGAAAAATACCATTCGATAGGGTATGCTGAGGGGATGTTTTCCAACAATTTTCAGCCCTTAAG
>JAPYYZ010025248.1:0-13342 GCA_030522705.1 Eretmocerus eremicus
AGCAGTGTCAATATGACGGTAACCAATTTCGATTGCATACTTCACAGCGTTTGCTGCTTCGCCGTGCTTGGACTACAAAAACCCTCATGGATTATTTCCTCAGATGAAAATTCTGTACTTATAATAAATATGATCAAACGAAGCAATGTCAGATCTTCACTAAAAATAATTAAATGAATGAAGAAATTTGAAAAAATATAGTGTTACAGACTATTGCGTATAGACTTCACGAGGCCCAGCAATGCAATATTTAGATTTGATTCAGATATGGCAGTCATTCAGATAATGGATCATCAGTTCTTATATTAAGATTACCCATGCTTTTCATGGCATGTGGACAACTTTTCTATCTATGTTAATTATCATTTTTATTCAAATAATATCCCAATCACAGGGACCATTCAGTTCACTGTTCGCACTAGAAGTCTTGGAATGATCAGGAATTGAAGTGTGAAACAGCGTTTCGAAAATCCGAGAGAAAATCTGACCTTCAGAAATGTTAATATATATCCAGCAGGCTGGAGAAATTAGCTCCATCATCTCAGCAGACCCAGGGTACGTAACATTCCCCTTGTTCCAAACGACCTCAAATCATCATGAATCTCTCAACAATAAATCTGAGATAACTCTCTGAGAAACGCATCACACCTTTTTCAGAGATGTTTTTAATTTTTGACGATGAACGTTATTATAAACAAAATTGTCGCAACGATACTTGTGACAGTTTTTGTCTTCTTTAATGTTCTTGCATGCTTTCATGCTCGAATTTCTTACAATAAGGATGGGTTCGGATTCAGATTTTCCCGCTAGAATTGAGAATCTCACTGTGTATCGTTAGATGGTATTATCTCACAAAGATTATCTGTCAAAAGATTATGTTCAACATACTCAAAATTCGAGTGACAATCAGGTATTTGTTATGATTGAACATGTTGATTATCACATTCGAATTCAGAATCAAGATGTCATCTGTCAATTTGATGGAAAACTATTCTATATACGATGAATTGTTAATCGATTTCCGTTGTTATTGATGATGAATTCTCAAAAGATGACACTCAAGTAAGGTTAAAATCATCCTTTGGATCAAAAATGAATCACTCCTAAGGTGCCGAGGCCGATTGCAGGCATCGTATACCCATCGTGGAATGTTATTGTAGGCACAGCCATGTTCACTCTTTGTAGTAAAATACCCGACTAGTTAGATGTTTACTTTTGCTGTGGGACTCTTCGCAGTTTGACTTGGAAAATCTGGGATCAAACTGCTCCAATCTTACGCGAGCAATTCATCATAGTGTGAATATCTTATCACTCTCGTCGATCTTTTTTGCTGCATTCTTACAAGAGCCAATCTACTTTGTAGAAAGATATTGCTTCCGTCACATGCATGGAACACGCACTTTTGTATAGTAATTGAGTTTCGGCAATTGAGTCGAAAAGAATTCACAAATGGCAAATGATGAGAGGGGAATAATCAAATAATGAGACACAGTCTTTCGTTTAGGCGCAATAAATTTTATTGTACGAAATATTATTAAGGTAGGTCCTAAAAAACTTTTTACCGCAGTAGTTATCATTGGATTTTTCCTGAAATACAACTATCGACGTCACAGGCCACTTTCGTGACCATCGGCCTTTCTTATGATTTTTAATCTACCAGGGTCTGAATCTCACTTGTTGACGATCGTAACGTAACAAAATTCATGGCATAGGCCATAAAAACTTTCGTTTATTCACTTGCACTTTATTCATTAGCACAAACCCGCTATTCGTAATGGCAGTCCTCAGAAAGGAATCTTGAAAGGATAAAATGTGGTTTCCGTTGCTCTGAAAAAATGAGTCACATTTGACATGTTATCGAAGTATCAATATTTTAACCAGATCTAATCGTAAACTTACTCGCTGAATGGTGCTACCCTAGCCCCAGTGTTCATACTAGCTATCATATCAACTTCTTCAGAAGTGAGATTAAAATCAAAAATCTCAAAATTTTCCTTGATCCGTTCTTTGGTAACTGATTTCGGGATCGGAGTCACTCCTAATTGTAACTAAAAAAACATTGAATAGTAATTGGAATTCTCATACTAATCGGTCCGTGTTACATAGGGATATAGTTCGAAACACGTACGATAAATCGACAGGCGATGTTTGCCGGACTTTTTTTGTACTTTTGGGCCAAATCCTGTATTTGAGGTTCATCCCACAAATTCTTTATGCCATAAACCCCGTGACGGTGATGTCGTGCTTCTTACAAAACTCTATCAAAGGTTTCTGGTTCAAATTTAGAGTCACTTCAACCTGTCATTTAGAATAATTCAAGTCAACTGTCTGTTCGCGGTTTTTGATTATTTCTTCCTTGTTATACTGATGGATTTTATTTCCCAAAATCAGGGATCGTAAGGGGTTGAACATCAACTTTTATAGCAAAAATCTACTCGGTACATGTACTACTGACATGTTGAACGAATGAGCTTATCAATGTCTTTCAGTATGGGCTCTAGGTGATACGTCACAACTCTCATTTAAAGATTATTATTATCAAGATGATAACAAAGAATGAAAAAAAAAAAAAAACATCGGAGAGAAAATACACCCATTAAGTACTAACTTTAGCGAACATTGCTAAACTTTGATAAATTGTATAGCAGCTTACTACAGATCTCGGAATAAATTGAATGATTCAACTCAACGAGTTGGAACACTGCATGAATCTCTACGAATTCCGAACCACGATTCAATTACCTGATTATTCACTGGTTTTATTGTAGCATTGGATAGTAATCTAGTTATTTGTTCTGAGTTGAAATTGCTGACACCAATACTACGAGCTAGGCCCTGACGCTTACACTCTTCCATTCCTTTCCACGTTTCGAGATAATCAGTTTCGCTGAATTCGATCTTTCCAGAGGCATCTCTGGGTGTGAGAACATCACCTGACTGTGAAATATACTCCCATCAATTCATTAATTCTTCAATCGTACAATTAGTTTTCATGATTCGGACGAGATATTGAGGATGTACAATGGTATTTTGAGCAACTGTGGCGAAGTAGATATTTTTGAAGCAATTAGTGAAAACTTGTTGCCTCGAGCAGTGCGTGAGTGAGAAGTCTCTTAAAAATGTAAGAAATTTTTTACAAGCCAAAGAAATGTCTCACGCGTACGAAAGATGTCAGAAAGCCTGTGATAAATCACAAACGGGATGATGAGGAGCGCGAGTTTGAGACGCTTTTCGCCAGAGTTGTTACTAGTATATGAGGTGTTCAGAGTCATAGTGGACTTTTGCAAAGTAGGAAAAATAAGACTAAAATCTTTTCTCAAACCAACAAATAAGAAGATAGACTCGGGAAGAGATTTTTTTCATCATCTTTACGATGTTTCCTAGCATAGAAAATTATCTCCGAACGTCTTTTATTCGTTGTCTGATTGCAATGAACCAAATTTCGTAAAGTTTTGAAAATGGACTTACAATTAGTACACTATGACTCTGAACCCCTCATATAACGCACCGCTGCGCATATGGTTGATTTTGGCACAAGGGCTTTGAAGTCCTCATTTTGCTCGATCTACAATCGACCCTTTGTACCAAAATCGCCCGTACGCTTAGCGGTAAACTACTTTATGCTCTTGTGCGGAAAATCGTTACCGTAAACCGGGACTACTTTGACCACCTCGAGGCTACTTTGGTCCTCTCTTATTCTAGCTTCAGTTGAAATGGACTCATTCCAGAACAATCTGCGATGATTCATCTTGCAGCTGCTTAATTTACGGTCTTATTCTCCGCACAAGTCCATAGAAAAGAATTTGCAAACATTTTACATTACTTTGAAAGCGAAGGGCCAATGCACTAGGTACAGATCGACATATTCCAAACCTAAATTCTTTAATGACTGCTTGCAAGCTGGTACTACTTCGTTTTCTTTGTGACTGTTACACCATAGCTGTAAAAAGAAATCATAATCTGTGTAAGTGCATATCCAAAAAATTGTCACAATGGTTATCAGTCCAATTGTTCAGAGTTCAGATCTCATTAATGCTTCACGCTTGAAAAATGTACTAAATAATTTTAAATCGATAAGATGCCCAATGGTGATGGGTATGAAAGACGAGTTTTGGACTTGAACTGATTTCGAAACACTGTAAGACTCTGAGATACATTAAATAACTGACTCAAGGGGATAGTATCAGATATTTATTCATTTATTTATTCATCGGTTTATTTATGAACTGTTATTCATTTATTCGTGTATCTATTCATTCATGAATGAATTTATTTATTTATTTAGATATGAAATTTACTGTTGATTAGTATAAATTTTTCATGTAAAAAGAGAACTAAGCCACACTCCTATCGAATTTAGGCGTCTCTCCAGGCTTTGAAAAAAAATATATGGAGAATCTGTGAAATTTATACGGAACAGGGATCAAGTCCAAAATGTTTGCCTTCAGGAAGTATTCTTTAGTACATCTGTAGTCAAACAATGAGATTTCTACTACAGACTGATGGAAAAAGCATTCACGATTATTAACATGGAAAACGTGTGAAATATATTTACTCTACGCAGATTTATCAGGTTTCTTGATACTTGAGAATGAATACCAAAGTCTTTTTTGCATGGATTCATCTATACTTTATCAATGATGAAATAATCGAGCCGTTTGGTTGATAGAACGGTTCAAATTAGATAGAATCTCTCTCAGAATGGTCAACTGCTCTCACCTTTGTTGTAACAAAGATACTCTCCCTTGTGGTGGTTCCATCATTTATTTTTTCTCGAATAGCATCGCCGATTTCTTTCTCATTCTCGTAGAAAAATGCTGTATCAATGTGGCAATAGCCCACGTCTATAGCGTACTTTACAGCTTCACCCACTTCACCAGATTTGGACTGGAAGAGTATTAAACTTCTATCAGAAGATGTACATTCAGAATGAGCTAATTTTGGCATTTATTCAACTTCAGGGTATTTATAGGTGCTGCTTGTATATCAGCTGAACATCTCTCTAAGGTGCTTTGAATAATGAAGTACTTGAAATTTTACACAAACACTTTTTAGGGAATTTGGTAGATACACATATGACTCACCAAGTACGTTCCTAATCCAAACATGGGCATTTTATTTCCATCGTTAAAAGTCACTGTTGGAACAGCCATAGTATTTGAAGCGAATAAACTACCTTGCGTAACTACCGATATATTGTTGATAATATTATTCTATATTGAGACAAATTTCCCGTAATTATAGAAATTCACTTCTGTAGCGACAATAAGATGATACAAGCAGTAAGTGAATCAAACAATATTTTCCATTAATAAGCAACAGAGGACGAGTAAATTTTAAGACAAATTTTATTCAAAATAATCGACTGTTGAAGTTTTTTCAACAATACTCAAACTCACAAAAGTTGGATTCGTACGTCATTAGAAAAATAAAATATGCTATCGATATCGATTCACAATCTCACAAATAGCTGCTCGTTCAATCCTCGAGACGAAAAGGGTATTCTTTAGAATCTTTGAATCTGCAAACAAAGAAGTTTTCAAAGTAATCACAAAAGTCAGAGAAATAATTCGAATCATTCAATCATCCACCAACTTACTCGTCAGCGGAGCAAGTGCGAAAACCGTTATCAAGTTTGTCAATCGCAGCGATTTCTTCGGGTGTCAATTTAAAATCAAAGACATCAATGTTTTCCCGGATTCTCTTTTCGGAACTTGATTTCGGTATTGGAATAGTTCCAATATCAATCTGTAAACAGAGAAAAATCAAGATATTTATAATCATTGAAATGGAGATACAAAGCGATCTAATTGGAAATTGACTTCTCAAAAAAATAGATTTACCATGAAAGCAATCCGAAAGCAATTTGTGAAACAATTTCAATCGATACGTTGGAAATTTATTGATTTTGCAAGCTTGCGTGTAAACTCGATTTTAGAAGGTTTTGAGAGTTTGCGAGTGTATTTTTGTCTAAGCGTATTATTATAAAAAGCAAGATCGAAATCAAGGTCGCAAAATTACCACATTTTGTCAAGCTGTTGACCTGACACAGACATTATGAAACTTTTCGTTTTCTTGTGCTCGACAAAATTGAGTAGATTAGAGGTCATTCTAGACTCTAGGAGGATTCGACGTGCAAACTTCTGTGGATATGCGAGATGAAGCTACAAATAATTTTGCGATCAATCCGTGTGGAGTCATTCAAATGCGTTGTGAGATCGCTTTGTCGGAGTAGCAAGTCAGTGGTCCGATTCTATACTAAAGGCTTTTACAAGATAGTCGCGTGAAAAGAAAATTGTAGATCTTACTATCAAATTTTACAACAGCGGAAAGTCACCATAAATCTGATTAAATAGGGCTATGGGGTTTAGAGTAGGAATTCAAATAAGTTGGTAGTGATTTTTCACTGTGGTAGCATGTCGTTGAGTTCAAACGTATCAATTATTTCTTCGTAACAACTCATCCGCACAAGGCTTACAGTAGAATGGAATATTTTTTCTACAGAATTGCAAACCGCTATGGATTTTGATTTCTTTTTTCCATACCACTTGAGAATTAATCAAATGATACGCGTATCATTTATTTGAGTTTGATGTTACTATTGCTAAGTTTGATGTTCCGAAATCGTGCTATAAATCCTATCCATCTACAGCGCTGCAGCCATATAATGGCCCAGAGAGGTTTTCCATGATCTTGCTGTAATGATCACGCGATATTTGCACTCTTGTCAATCTCATAATTTCTCGAGGACGAGTCTGATGCCCTCCTGTTACAATGACTCATACCTCACAGTTTCATTGCAGTTTGAAAAATGAAAACTAAGAAATCTATACAATTTTGCTACCAAGAAACAACCATTCTAAATTAATCGACCCATTCATATGGGATGATTCTGCCTGGCGTTTGGGAACGGATTTTGGGACGTGTCTTAGCTTATCTCAAAATTAATGGAAAGAGCTTGAAAATGAGTTATGGAACATCTCAGTATTTTCAAAAAGATGAAAACGAGTACCGTCACTGAATAGTTCTTGAAAGGAATGACTTAGTCTCACGTTTTAAAAGTAGAAAAATTGGGTAAAAATGAATTTACAACTCACCAAATATCGAAGCGCTACCTGTGCAGTAGTTTTCGAATACTTTTTAGCAATTTTGCTCACAGTTTCAGCGTTTAGATTGACTTCGTCTCCGGGTGGCTGGAAAATGCTGTTACGCCCGGGCGCTCCAAATGGACTGTACGCAGTAACGGCTATGCCCTTACTGTCGCAAAATTCTCGCAACTTCTTTCGATTTAAATTGATGTGCACCTCGATCTGGTTCATAACTGGCTTGATACTGGCTGCGTCCAACAACCTCGTTAACTGTTGCGAATTAAAATTGCTCACCCCGATGCTGCGTGTTAAACCGAGCTCAACGCACTGCTCCATCCCGTGCCAGGTCTCGACGAAGTCTATCTCGTCCTGCAAGAATGACAAGCTAAATGAGCGTAAAGTCAATAGCTGCTTTTATGCCTGGCTTCTCGAATTCTGCATGAGACACAGCGTATATGGTGTGGATCATCCTCGCCCGAATAGGGATGGAAATCGGAGAATGAAATTTAATTGGGTAAGACGATTCCAACTCATACCGGCACTTGATTTTGCGATTCAGATGATAATTAAATCAAAGGCTTCGGTGATTGATCGCTTTTATCATTTCGATTTTACTTGGGGTAGTCTGGAAATTCACCCTGAAGAAGAAATCTCTTACTGTGGTTATAAACTCTTCAAGTTCGTGAAAGGCACAGGAAACATCTGAGAATAAAATTTGAAGAAATTTATATTTCCCTGTATTCCTCTCATATCTTGGGCCAAATTGAAATGTGAAAGTTGTACGTGTACATATTATAAACTGATATGAATTTTGCTGCAAGCAGAATAAGATGATACTAATGAATCAATCAACCGACCAAGCTTAGTTTCGCTCTCTCTCTCTCTCTCTCTCTCTCTCTCTCTCTCTCTCTCTCTCTCTCCCCCTCTCTCTCTCTCTCTCTCTCCTTCTCCTCCCTCGTTCTCCTCTCTCTCTCTCTCTCTCTCTGATAATACACTTGTTTCAAATCATGGATCTGTGATAGTTGTTAGGGGTACTAATAACATTGCTAAGAACTGCAATGTATTGGAAAAAATACACTATCATAGAAGATCTTCAGACAACATTGGCAACACTGAGATCGCAAAGTGTAAATATTATTTTTTCTTCAACACACGAATTGTCTATACTCACCGGATGCGAAAACGGCCAATGGACTAGATATAAATCGAGATATTTCAATCCCAATTTTTTCAAAGATCTCTTGCAAGCAGGAACAACGCACTTTTGAGCGTGTTCGTCATTCCATAGCTGCAAAATGAACAAATTTCAATAATTTCCAAAAACGATGATATAGTTCTCGATGATTTACTCGACGATTTACTCCGATACCTTTGTGACGATGTATAGATCCTCTCTCTTGACCACCCCCTCCTTGATTTTCTCTCTTATAGCTCTTCCTATTTCCACCTCATTGCCGTACACCGAGGCACAATCAAAGTGGCGATAGCCAGCATCGATAGCTAATTTGACCGCATCTTCGACCTCCCTCGGATTATTCTGTAATACAATCAAGAATTTTCTACTCGAGACCAAAATTCACAGTAAACCCAGAATAAGTGGAAAAAAGACGGCTGACTCGTAACTTCCAAATCCACGGGGTGGATTATGTAATGTGGAATTTACTCCACTTGGAATGATTTCGAAACGAATTTTCGAGTTTGAAGGTATTCAAATTACATGGCTGAGGAGAAAAGAAGGCAAGAATTAGGTTGAATACGCCAAATCACCAACTGGCGAATTAACCTTTTCAACCACGACAAGAAGTAATGTTTGTTTCACACTTGGTATGTGGTATTGCTAATCCCAACTTTCTCTCGCTTATCTCATAAACAAACATTTTGGATACAAAAATGAGCCTCCCAAGTACGAAAGTCATGCATCTGTTCGAAAATCGTTTGGATGGCCGAATGGGTGTTTTTGCACAGTTTTTGCATCGATAGAGCGAAGGAAATTATATTTAATACAATCTTCCAAGAATGTGATGTATTCTTCCCACGATAAGATCACCATTTGTAAATAAAAGTTTTGCTATGCTCTTGTGTTAATGTCATTCTAATAACACAAGATCCACCTAGTCTTCCAAGATCGATCTATAAGCTCTACATTTAAAACTCGTGAGGACGATCTCCAACTTCTCCACTGAACTTTGATAAGATTACCATTTTTCGTCGTGATAGACGGTCACTAGTGATAGACAACAGAGCGCATAAAAAAGATCCAGATGACACAATGCCGTGCAAGTATTCAATCATCTTGATTTCTGAGAACTGATCAACCATATTCTGCAGAAGTTAAACTCCCTTTATAAAATTTTTCTGGCGAAATTCAATCTGTTAATGACCAGGCAATTGACTATTCTTAGATCAATTTTCAAATCATGTCTGCAGCGCGATTATTCATGGCAGTGATTCAACCAACTTTTTCCATTATCAATGGCTACACTCTCTTGATTTCCGTTCCCAGGAGCGTATTTCATTGCCTCTGAAGGATGGTCAAGCCAATTTGATGAGGAAAAAGCAGGGAAATTGGAGAGAAAATGTTTATGATTTTATTCCGGATTAGAATAGGACGCAAATCCTCTCCAAACTGTACAAGGTGAATGAAATAGTTGGAATAAATAAAATTTCGATAGGGATTGACAACAAGGATTCGGATGGAGTTCAAAAATCCAAAATTCACAAAATTACAGGAAATCGCGGTAGGAGACAAATATCTTGAGGATCTGTATTCTTGTCAAAAAAATTATGGGAGTATCGGCTACTTCAGACGAATTTGGAGAGAATAAATAATTGTGGGCATAATGAGTTACAGTGCCTTGATAATGAGTTCTGCCTTCCTCCGCAAGAGCAATGAAGCGCTAAGCTGAGAGCGGGCATCGAAAGAGCACAATCAAAGGCGGTATATAGCAAAAGTCAATTTGAATGTATGACTCTCATGATTTATCGCAACCTAATTCCGGTTCGCACATAAGCGGGAAATCGCGATCCGTTAGACCAATGGCATTAATTGCTGGTTTAATTACTATAAAAAAAGACAGTATAAAAATCTACCAAAAAAGTTCAACGTTATGTTTTAGTCAGTACAAACTCGGCTTCCGTTTTTCTCAATTTTATCCCCCCTTACGATCTCATACGTGGTGTCGAGTCATGGGCTCCCCGCAAGTGGTAGGAGTAATGGAGATTTTTTTGAGATCTTTCTGATTAGTTCAAAGAGAACAAAAAAATGTGTGAAAATTAGATTAAGGCAGTTTTTGCACAGGATATTAAAAGCATATGCGACTTTGAAGTATCAGTTCAAAAAGTGAAGAGATGATACTTTTTTTAATAAGAATCAATGGGGATGTCTAAATCTGAAATTTCTGATTTGATGGGATGGATATTGGAAATGGGAAAACAAATGATAAGGAGGAACTAATTGCTAGCCTGACTTTATTCAACAATGCCTTGCCGAATGGAACACGCGCATATAAAATCGGTATAAAACTATCCGCGATCGAAAACCAACTGACTCAATTTCTTTGGTCATTTCTTCTTAGAGGATTCGATTACTATGTCGCAAAAATTACAATCCCTTGAAAAGTCGGCCAAAAAGTTATCAAGAAGAATAATTCTTACATAAGTTTAAATAAACAATAATTATGTGAAAAGGACAAGACAGACATTCCTATCGGATACGGCTCTTTCAATAATTGTCGATAAAATATGTGATTCTCACTCACCGTCCCTTGCCATGTGCCAAGGCCCAAAGCAGGAACTTTGTTTCCATCGCTCAGCGTGACTTCTGGCACCTTCGGCGGCATTGTAAGAGAGATACGCTACAAACGACGTCTTTCTGCAAACTGATGTCAATCACGAGCTTATTGGCAAGAATAAATATCATCCGACTAATCCATTGATAAAGCATCGCGCAATTTTTGTCTTCTGCGTCCAAGAAAGACCGGCTAAAGCTTACCACACACTTAGTTTCCTGAGAATCACGCACACAAGCAAAGAATTACGAACTGAAAAGTCTCTCCAGGAACGAGCCGATAGGAATTCAATGAATTTTTCCTCCGAGAGGAAATGAGCTTGCGAAAATGCGAGTAATCTGCGAGCGATTATTAGAGAGACATGCATCATGGGCAATCAAAATATATCTACGCAATTTATACACACCTCCAACATCAAACTACATCATGACTCCGGATCTCCAACAAACCTCGACGCCTAATGCGCCGTTCATCTCAATTGATGCTAGACCAAATAAACCACAATTCACACACAGATTGACAGTGCAGCAGTAATATTACTCGGTATCTCGATCGTTAGAGGCACGCAGTTTTGTGATTTACTTGTATAGTTGACTAGTCATATCAACTTTCTTCTAAATACGATGAAAGTATTCGTAAAACAAAAAACTACGCCTTGGAGTCTTTCATCGAACTGCGGCCATCCACGCGGCGTTGTTGATGTCGCGAATCTGAAAATCTATCTTACCAGCGCACAGCTCGACTTGATGAGCTTCGTTGATATTATCCCCCAAAGATGGCGCTATACTCTTCGGCGGGAACGGATTCATGATTTGAATTGACAATTCATAATGAAGGAGAATTTAATTTTTACAATTAATCCTACTAGGACTCAAATTTTATCACTTCGCTGTTTGGATAGAACGTAGGAGTCGAAGTAACTAAATTACGTGATGAGATTTGTTGAAGAATGGAAATATTTTGATCATTTCATTCTAGAATCTTTGCCTATATAACGCGTGTCAACCTTATTTATTCATGAATATTTTTAGGGTGAGAAAGTGAGATTAACTTGCTGACTGTCTTACGCTTCTATCCCGTTCGACTCATCATCAGTTTTTATGTCTCACTCTTGGCCATCTCAATGAGGTTTTCGAAATAATTTGTGATACATAATCTCGAAGTAAATCGAAGGCCTTGTAACAATCTAAAAGTCTTGCAACAATCCACCAAAATCATACAGAGATGAGCTGATTCCAAGACCATCCGAATTCTATTCATTCATACGATTACAGAATATTACTCACAGTGGAAGGACCAGGGATCCGGGTCACTCAACTTTACCAAAAATTTTTTCGGTACCGTATCGTCAAGTGAATGAAGAATCGACGTTATCAAGTGGGACGAGTATGTAAAAAAATTTCGGTGAAGATTGGTGACCCAAACCCCTGATCCTCCTCGCAACTCGTCATGAAAATTCTCTTGAGATGCTGGGAAGGATGCTGAATGCCATAACACGCGCTCTAGATTATAATGAAACAGATTTTGAGAAATTATCTTTCATAAATATTGATCATCTCATCTCCGATATTCGGGAGTGAATCGAGTGGCATTTGACTCGAGATTCTATTCATAATCTCTGATATATTTGCATATGGGCTCATGCAAGTGATAGAATTAACGTCATTCATACACATTTGAAAAGAATCACTCACTCGCCTCTCGAAATTGCTGGATAGATTTTTCAAACACCGAGCCACTAGAATTAGCTCGCAAGTGTGAGAATGAGTTTGCCACTCGGCATGTTTGCATCGACGATCGATAAATCTCAAGCATATTTCTGCACTGCACTGTGAAACGAACTCGATTATTCTGACGATGGCAGGCACGGAAAAGGGGGCTACTGAACGTCCTTGACCAAGTTGTCGGGCTCGTTATTATCCCCGAGAACTATGGGCTTCTTTCTGTTAGGTGCAAAACGCGAGTTTCAGATGAAGTTTTGTAGATGAGCGAAGGAGATTATGACTGGCTCAGCCGATACGACGATGTATGCTATACCGCTCGTTTGAATGTGAACGAGGATAAACCGTGTGCGGAAATAGACTATGAAGTCACGGAGTATTAGCAAAACGTGCTCTGCGTGAAAAATTTTCTCTCTCTATATCATTTGTAGAATAGCTATTCAAGTATTTTGAATCAGTTTCACCATAATTTATGAGTTAATTTTTACCTCGATTTTTATTGCCAAGATTATATGTGAATTCCGCGATATTTCCATCATTTTCAAGGTCAACTTAAACAGAATCTTTCGACGAAACATGAAACAATTTCAGAACACCAAGAAAATAATTACGCATTCCTTGATTTAAAAAAAAAACCTCAAAACACTAGCATTCAATTACCTGCCTCCATTTGTTCTGCATGACTTCCTCAAAGGTGCGTATAAGTCTTCTCAAGTATGAAATCCTAATTTTCCATAGGATGAAC
>JAPYYZ010025384.1:0-10109 GCA_030522705.1 Eretmocerus eremicus
AGGATAACGGAACATTTTTTACGAATAAACTTGTTAGAAACGCCACTCAACTCGGGGTAACCGTGCAACGTCTGCGACACGGGTGTGCGGTCTGTTCGGGAGTAAAATGGATTTTACAGGCAAGTAAGATGAAACGAAGCCAAAAGAGGAGAAGAGGAATGTAATCTCGTCGATTGCCGGAATTTTTTAGGTAAATAGAGGTCTGTGCGTGCACTGGTTTTTGCAAATAATGTGCACAAAGTTTGCTAGTCGAGCGAATCCAGTTTCTTATATTGACAGCTTGCAAAGCCGCACTCGACTCGCATACTTTGAGCACCTCCAATGATACCTAGTCCTACGAGTATTTCGATTCCCACTCAACCAGCGGCTAGAACAATTGTTCATCGCCGAAGCTTTTAGTTCAAACCTCATCCGTCCAAAATGCACCTTCGTCCCCGTGTAGGACTTGTATAGAAGTGCCAAATGGCGATAATCACCTCCCCCAATTACCTCGTGGTTATCGAGCGATTTGAACTACACTGGAACTCGGTTATAACGACCTCGGTTGTATCGAAACCCCGGCGGTAACGAACTAATTCAAATGATTTGGTTTGTCCCCATACTAAAATAATGAAACTAATCACGGTTATCACGAATCGGCTGTAACGAACAAGAAGCTGACTGAATCTCGTTTTCGCTTACAACAAAAACTATCGCTGTATAGATTTGGTTATTCTATGAATAAACAAACCCCTACACGATGGAAGCCGTTACATAGCTTTATCAACAGAAATTAATGATAATGAGGAAAAAGCCGCCACAAAATGATAAAATTGAGAAATTGAGATCATTCAAGCACTGGAGCAAAACTAAACAATTCTTAAATCTATAAAATTTCCCGCGTCGATGTTTTAACAGTGCTTACCATCTAAAAAATAAGGAATAGATCTTAGGTAGTTTTAAAAAAGTTTATAGAATGTAAAGGAGTTTATTCCATCATTAGAGCGAATTGGAGATTGTGGTAAAAAATCAAAGCCTCAAGGGAAAGAAGATGGTACAAACAGTCATTGGTGATCATGTATCATGAAATCGTCAGTTGATTTTTATGAAGTGTTATGTTATTTACTCATTCAGTTATGTCTCAAAATAGGAAAAGGATAACAATTAATCATGATTAAAAAATTCATTATTTATTAAAAATTAATTATTAATTATTTTTTCAATGAAATCGATGCTCAAGAGTGACCCGCATAAACAGTGGACCATAGGCAGGCGGATGAAAGTGGTGATATCTCCGAAACCATTGGGTCTATGAAAATTTTAAAAAAAGCATTCGAAAGATCACAAAAGAAGCTATTCTTCTATGTGCCCAAAACTATCTTTCGGCAATTCTTTTTTGATCATAATTTGCATTGAAAACTCGATTTTTTTTCATCTCATTCAATCAACCGTATTTTCTACGGAAGTTGGCCTAACTCAATAATTTTAATGGCATTGTGTAGCTTTTTCCAAGACCTTCATGTTGTGACCTTGCAAAATTTTTTTTACGATTTTTCTGAATCGAGTTAAGAGTTAGGCAAGATGGAAGAATTTGTTATTGATTCGTGAGCGTGACCTCGTCGCGATCTATGAAAACACGCCTACTCTCTCTCTCTCTCTCTCTCTTCAGTCATGTTTTCGATGAAAAATACCTGCTCAAATAGTTGTGATACATAATAGGTACTTCTCATCGAAAAAATAGTTGAAGTGGGATAAAAAGGTTATGGTTCCGTGGACCCCGATAATGTCTCGCTTATAAATTTCTCCATCTTCCCTAGCTGATAACTAAGCTAAATCGAAAGAATCTTTGTGGATCTCGTCTCGAATCGAGATTGAGACGAGATCCACAAAACATCTCAAACTTGAGATTCTCGTGGAGACGAGATTCTCGAAAAAAAATTCTCAAAAATCTCGAAAATCTCGAAATTTGTCATTGAATTTTCAAAAATTGTGCTTTGCTCCATTTTTCTATGAGAATACTACAAAAGTTGATGGGTTTTCAAGTCACTTACACGGATTTAATCCAACAAACAAAAATTTTATTCTCGTAAAAAGAAGAATTCAATAGATTTGACCAACGGAACAAATAGAATATATAACAAACTGTCTCTTTCGGAAAGTATCCTGAGAAGTCATGGCAATTCTAGAAATGAAATTCTAATCGGGGGACTGCATTGGTCATTAAAATCATATTCATCTTTATCAATTTTCGATAGGAAAAATGAGATGGGGCTTTTTTCCGTAATAATGAGGTAGGGTTTTTATTTTCTCAAAAAATGAGACGGGACATTTTTGCCATCGAGCGTCGAAATATTCCCTTTATTTTCAATATCGCGAACAGCTTTGCACGGTCCTACGGGATTCGTTATTAATGAGTTCTACTGTACTTATGGTAACCATGTACATTTTGTAACTTAAGGCTCAAAAGAGCGAGTGATCGTTAGTATTTCAACCAAAAGAGACCACCAGTTTCACCAAACGTCCAATTGCTCTATGTGGTGAACTTATAGTCTAATAGCTTCTGGGAACCAAACAAACTTGAAAGTAAGGAGCTATCGTACGAATGTTCGACAATGGTTTGTGTACAGCGGGTGGGTGGTCAATTTTAAGATGGTCATAATTTCGGAACAACCAATTCAGTTTAAATTGAATGACGTTTCGGTGGAGCAGCACCCAAGAGCATTTTTTCGCCAACTTTACAGCATCCGGGTCTTACCGATAGCGAAGACAGTTGTCATCGGCCGCGTCGCCGCGCTCACACTTTTATTTTCGCTTTTATTATAATGCGCTGGCGTCAAGCGCATATAAAATAACTCGAGCGGGGCATACGCGCCGATAGAAATCTTTGGTTCCCCGCAGTGCCGCGGTTTCACTCGGGGCCACCTCGGCATAGCTTCTCTCTCCGCGCCCAGACAGAGCGCCGCATTAGATATGGAAAAGTGAATCGGAGCCTCATTGCGGCGGGCGTATTACTCGCGCCGCGAAACAAGCCCATACTATAAAGATCGGCATGGACATTGAAAATGGAAAGTCCGTTTCGCCGAGTGAGTCGCTCTCGCGCGCGATACATCCAAGATACATCGCGATATACGTACGCTTACAACTGCACGCGAGCGTGACCTTGGCAATGCGCGAATCTCCGCAGAGTTTGGCGACCGCGACAGGTATCACTTACGCCTGTGTATCGCGCTCATCGTCGTACACATCGTATACGTGGGCGGAGCGAGAGGTGCATTTAGCGATACGCCGGAATAGTGTATAGTTGGCGATGATGGATGGGATTGTTCCGAGGCAGTGCAGGAAGTTGGAGTGGCGATTCCTGCTAAGCGCGCCGCTAACCGATTATTCCACGCTACGCGGGCACGGCCGCGACTAATTAGCCATTATACACTCTGCGTAGCGGTGTACCGCCGCTTCATCATCCTTCGCTTCCCCGCGGAGATCTGTGTGCTCGCGGCTACTTTTCGACGCGGCAGACGATGAGGTTTAATGAGCGGCTCGACGATCCTGTTGCGCGGATGTACATGTGACGCGATACGGTGAAGGTACAGGTTCGGCAGCTTCTGAGCCGAAAATCAATCATTTGATCGGGACGCGGGCGACTGTCGTGTCCGCGCTTCGTATCAGAAACCGCGGGATTGGTGAATATTTGGGGTGACGTACCGACGGAAGTTCTTAGCTGATAGCGATTTTAAATCCGGGTCTTTCCGAGAACTCTTGCTATACTACGCTTACATTATTACTCATTGTAAACTGTTTTTCAAAACTTCCTTCTAGTTAGAATCCCTTCAATCGGGCTTTCTATCAGAATGATTCCTCACTCGATTCCTAAGGCAGCTGAACTTTCTGATTGTAGGCACCCAACGATTATATCAATGACCGGTATTGGAAATTAGATGGCCCCTCGTTACTCCTCAATAAACCGCTTTTCTCTGGACCAGCAAATGATTCTAGCGTGGTGCGGCTCAAATTGACGCAAATGTAAACGAAAAACATATTCCCATGATCAAAAGTCGCAAAGAGTTACGATGATTGTCTAGCAACAGAGAGTGAGATCATACGCCTAGCTTACACCTTCCCCCGCCGTCTCTCAGCAGGCGAGTGGACCTGTGACGTGTGATTTTCCCTCCGGATCAAATCAATATCATTCTTCTAAACACAGGATAAAAAAGTACCCCGACGACCAAAATACCCTCGGCTTACGAGATCGAAGCGGACTTCGCCGTACAGAGTTGCAGTCTGAGGTGAGTTTTGTTGAGTCCGAGGAAACATCGCTAAACATCAAGCTAATGCAATAATCAAAATAATTGCTGGCAACATTTCGACGAGGGAATTCGGGCTATAATCACCTTGAGAAGCGTTGACACCGTCCATGCAGAGTCGTCGAGTAGAAACCAAGCCAAGTACAACTTTATGAGATTTTTGTTTCCGTAGAAAGTGAGTAATCATTCCATATTGATGTCTATCTGTAATGACGTCTCTCAGAAACATCTCGACAATTACTCCTCGACACCTTCTGCTGACTGGTGATCAATCCCATCTACGACTCCCATCATTCTCATGTCAGTCGCTTGAAAGTCAGAGAGAAATTTTTCTGGTCATATACTCCTTTCATTAATTTTTAATAACTCATTAATTTTTAATAACAAATCGTCACCTATCAAGTTCCACATCACTGCGAATATGGTGCGAAAAAAACCTATCAGTTGAATCTAAATTATACTTTCGTGATTATCTAAATTTAGTTTGAAGGCAAAAAAGTTTTCAAGGTAATCCAAACGCAAAATGAACATGACTATTCCGACAAAATATTGCCATTCAAAATTCTCCTTCAAACCATATTTATTGAAATCAATGAGATGTATTCAGAGTTTCAAAAACTTGAAGCGGTCCTCCTCGATTCAACGTTGCATGCAAACACTACTTTCTTGTCGGTTCATCGTGCAAATTAGAATTATGTGAACGATTGATTTGTTGAAAATGATAAAAAAAAAGTCCGCGGACACGCAAGATCTACCTTATATTGATCATTATAACGATGACCGTCCCGGGTAATTACCATTTACAGTCTTGTTAAATGGCAGCTCAATTGGATTGCATTGAATATTCTATAGGATAATGAGGATGAATGAGATTTTATTTTTAAATATGTAAGACGCGGAAGTGTTCGAGGAGAACACTTCCGAACGCAAGAGATCTTATTTCCAATGCTGCAGTGATTCATTAATCAAAGCTTTATAATGCCAATGACCTATTAGCTCGGCCTGTACACTCGTGGCGTGTGAGATGAAAGCAATGCATCAGAATCCATCAGTAAGCAACCGAACATCGAGATCGGTATCTCCAGATCATTATCCATGCCGCGCAAGATGGTGAACAGAATCAATGCATAAGAAATCGGGCAGGATCAATCGGTGCAGCGAGAAAAACAGGAGGCCGTCGAACTCTAACAATCGGACACCAATCTAAGTCCCTGGGCACACGGACTAGCTCGAGTTGTCGACTCGAAAAACTAAGGTTCGCATCGACGTCAGAAAAATTTCTCCGTCCGTATCTCGGGACTTATGGCGCTCTCGCGTATCGCGAGTAGCGGACATACATCCAGCGGCGTATCGGCAAACGAAAGTAAAGCTCGAGGAATGCGAGCATCGCTCGTCGCGTACGCGTAAAAAGCGAATTTTGCGCTCGGTACATCGGCTCAACGCACCCAGTATTCCTTATGGGGTGGCGCATAATTGCCGCCACTTTATCGGTCTCGCAGGCACTCGTGTCGCATTTCGAGGATCCGACCGCAACATGTGCGCGGCTTTCGCCCGCAGATGTATATTCCTGCGGCGATGCAAGTGCAGCCTCTCCCTCTTCCTCTGCGAGCGGCGAGTGGCCAATGTCCTGCGTTGGGAGAAGCCAGGAGGAGGCCCCGGAGAGAGGGGCGAGACAACTATGGGGGGTATAAAACTCTAGGCCGAGATATTTGGAGGTCAGTCGCTGATAAATACAGCCGCGAGTAGCGTTCGTGAATTTTTTGTGCCTTTTTTAAGAGCTGCGCGGGAGTGTGTACACAGTGCGTAACGAAAGCGAGGAATCATCCTCGCCGGATTCAACATGCTGACCGTGAGTGGTTTCTTGTGTCAGCTTTTCTCCTAAACTTTTCTCGGGAGCTTTGAGCTTTTTAGGAGTTTGGAAATTCTGGGTTCTGATGAATTCCCGTGTGCGTGGGTCTATTCATTTTCATCGGTTAGCTCGCGTCTTTGATCCACTAAACTTTTACTGACGGCTTGCTATCACTAAATTTTCAAATTTCCCGCCAATTTTTGTGAGGTGAGATCGTGACTTTCTATGAGCAGATAAGAGTTCGTCATATGAGCATTTTTCTTGCTTTGAATCGGGAAAGTGAGGTGCAATTGTATCTGATGATCGTGGCTAGCGTGTACTGTGTAGTATTCAGTAAGTAGATACAGTCGAGTTAGGTCCGGCGCGCTCGCATAGATACTTTACCTCTTTATTTTTTTAAGCCTGTAGAGAGATCGAAGCAGTGGCGTCTCTATTATTTTGACAAAAATATAATTTTCGCTCGATTTCATGATTGAAAAATTTAGTCAAAACAAAAACTCGATGAGTTTGAATGATTGCCGGATATTCAAGAGAAATTTTTTGGATCCTTAAAGTTGATTGGTTTGACGTGAATTGGTATGATGGGTCACACATTGTCCATTAATTATGAATTGTTTGAATGGTCAAATGGTAGACTATACCAAGAATTTGAAGATTATCATCAACATCTATTGATTTTTGTGTGACAGTGACTTGTTTCTGCATTTATTCTGCGTAAGCGTTGTGACTACAGAATTGTAAGATTTTTTTGAAAAAAATTCCTTAAAATTTCTCAAAATTTTAGACCCAAATAGTGTGAAATAGATCGTTCCATTCAAAATCATTCACGTCAGCAAGTACAAACTAGAAGAGGATGTTCTTATGTCTTCGTGAATCTAATTTGCGTAGCTCAACGACTCAATTATACCGTGATGAACATTGCATTTGAAAGTATGATCAAGCTTTAATCTCGTAGTTTCACTAGCACGCATGCAATCTGCCATGATTAATGTCTTAATAAACGATATACTATTTTTAGATCTTCATCGCGGCTCTGTGCGCCGCCGCTGTCTTTGCCGAGACATCATCAGTCAGCGGTAAGTGATTCTTTTATCCAGTTCCATGGGAATATTTTATCGAATACTCGATCATTACATCGGTCGACTTCTGGTACTGTCTTTATTTTTTGTTTTGACTTAACGTTGAGAGTTGATCACCTTATTTTTTTAATTATCAAAAGTCGTATAATTTTTATTTTGTTTGAATTTTATCGGATTTGGTAACTATATTGTGTGACCGGTAATTGGCCGATCAAGTGAGATTTGAATGCCTGAAAAGATATGTTTAGAAGATATGTAAGAGCAAAAACAAGGCACAGATCGAATCTGAATTATTCTCATGTTTTTCAAGTTCGCGAACATTGTGATGCTAAAGTGAAAGTGCCTCTGTTTCGATTTGAATAGTTCTAGATCGTAGAAAGTGTCTGAGAGCTACACATACGAATATCTTCATTTTCAATTTGAGTTTCTCCGATCCTGAGTTAGACTCGAATGAATAATGTAGTTTGAACCAAGTGCGCCTAAATTTCTCTCCACATCTGGATCTGGAAATGGACAAAAACTAACGCAAGAAGTGAGAAATCTGTCCAGAGCTCGCAAAGCAACTCGTAATTCAGAAGACGCGATCGGGTGGCCAAAGCTCCAGTCGGAAGCTGACAAATCGTTCAATACCCAGTGGTCAGAGCGGACGCATGCTCAATCCTCATCCAGAGCAGCGGTCTTTTTTTTCACAGGCGAAAGGTGCACAACAACGGATAACGATCGATCGCGACGGGGCGAAAGATCGTCTCTGGCTCGCGATAAAAAGCGCGCAGCTCTTAATGGGCGGCGATAATTCAAATGACTCGCTGCCGATTTCCCTTGCGCGCGTCTCGAGACACGCACACTTATCCCAAAGGGTTTCGATTCTCCGCGGGAGCGCGTGACTCGCGCCGATAAATCTCGCCCGAGCTTTCGCTGCCGATTCTCTTTCTCGCGCACCTCGAGATCGTCCCGGATCGTCAATAAATCCCGAAGCCGGGAGCATCTTCGCGCCCATGTCGCATACACGAGTATATCGATTTGCGGACATCAGAGGCGCCGCTCGAAGCGACCCTGCCGATATTCCGCGGAAAATCGTCGATCGGCACATTTTTTAGAGCGAGAGGAGCATCTGCCGGCGCTCCACTTTCGGCCGCCGGCGTGCGAGCACGTAATTGCGCGAGCTCGGTCGAGCGCGAGCGGCTGCATTCTAGTGTTGTACAGAGTGAGCGCGAGCAAGTACGCGAGAGAGGGAAAATGCGAGGTGCCAAGAAATTCGAGTCTGCGGCTTTCTCTCGGCGCACGTGTCGATTTTCAAATAACGGACGCTGCCGC
This sequence comes from Eretmocerus eremicus, assembly GCA_030522705.1. Classification (NCBI taxonomy): domain Eukaryota; kingdom Metazoa; phylum Arthropoda; class Insecta; order Hymenoptera; family Aphelinidae; genus Eretmocerus; species Eretmocerus eremicus. The sequence goes on from JAPYYZ010025384.1 coordinate 8,523, forward strand.
CGCCGACGCTCGCGAAACGAGGGAGAAACGGGCGCGGGCCGGTGTACATGTTCTCGCACGCATACGTTATATATCGGATTCGAGAGCACACAATGCCGCAGAAATCACTCTCGATATACGTATATGTAGGTTTATACGCGAGCACGACGGAGAAATCTTGGACAATGCAAAGTGATTTGTTGGCTAGCTCTCTGTGGGCGCCTGCATATAATGCCGCGCGATCTTGGCGACTTTCGGGCGGAACGAGACCGCGAGAGAAATTGCCGGCTGTGTATAGTGACGATATAGTGCAACATCGCTGCCGCTGATACGCGCCAAATGCGATTCTCGCGAGCTCGAGTACGCGAAACATCGGCGATCGATCGATCGATCTCTCGCGAGTTTGACTATGGTAGCTGGAGATTTTGATTGGCGGTGTCGTGATCGATCGAGACACCTGTCACGCACTGAATACCAAATATGACACCTGTCACGCACTGAATACCAAATATTAGTCTGCAACTCTGACACTTTCATTTGGCAAGTAAATTATAGGTAATACGCGTGCACGAAAGAACCAGTCATGCAAGCTTCGCTATTTTCAAAATTCCTCAAAATGAAATCTAATGTTTTTGGATGTGCCACTCTCTTGATAGATTGGCGGGTGGAGATTTCTTAAATTGCTCGAGTCCCGAGCAATGAAATACTTACGGTATTCCTTGCAGGACATCAAGGATCTCTGTGACGAGTTATGAAATTAATTTTTGGCTCTCCGTGCGTAAAAGTGCACTTTTCACACGGAAAATAAACGTTCACTCAAGGATTGTCAAAAAATAGCTTTCGATACGCGAACGTTAATTATGGATTTCACAAACTCGTAATGATTCCGACCCTCGCCTTCGGCTCGGGTCGGAAAATATCACTCGGTGCGCGAAATCCAACTTTCATACCCGTGCATCGAAATACACTATTTTTTCTTCGGTAGATTTATCAATGTTGTGGCTATGAAACGATACGGGAAATGATGTAAATAAAACAGACTCGATTAATATATATAAGTTCTTAGTTTTACGTCTCGGGACCTGCTCTTTCGAGCTCCATCCAGACGGCCAGACTCGACCAAAAATGAAAAAATATTCAGTGACAAAATAGTACATTTCAATACAAGGGCGTAAGACCTTTTTTTCGTATCCGAGAGCCGGGTTTCCGGGCCCAGCCGCAGGCGAGCGTCGGAATTATCACAAAGAATGCGAAAAATATGTTTTACACCCGTGTTTGAACTATATTTTTTGACAATCTGTGAGTGGAGGTTGCTAAATTGTACGCAAAGTCCACTTTCACGCACAGAATGTCAAAAATTACATTAAAATGTGCCTGTGAGAGACCGATGTTTTTGTTGGGCACAGTTTTGGAAAAACACCAAGACAATATTTGTGAATATCTCTCAACTTTAGAAAGCATAAAAAAATTTCGGGAAAGCCCCAACTCCTAACTCAAATGTGAGAGAAGATCAACTACTTCTCATTGAACAATCACAAGAGAATATACGTCGGAGTGACTACTTTACTCTTGATCCTGAAAATATATTCACCCATATAAGTTCACGGC
>JAPYYZ010025430.1:0-10084 GCA_030522705.1 Eretmocerus eremicus
GCAAACTCGCTCCAAAACACTCTTGGTCTGACGGAATCAGGTATTAATTTGAGAAAAGGAAGCAGAATGATTGTTGCCCATATTGAGCAGATCAGATTTCCTACGTGAATTTGTACAGGCATTGCATGCGCAATCGAGGGAAATATCGGAGCCCTTAAGATTTTCAAATAGACTTGTAGAATTGATGGCGCATTTCTTAATTACATGTCAGGAAAATACTGAGTCGGAAGTTACTTTTGATGTCACAACTAATCTTTCAACGCCATCCCGACTCTGTTATTTAGATACCTTTCTTTGAGATTATAATCAAATGTGAGTAGGATAAGGCACTGTTCACGTTATGCAGCTACATATTTTCATAGAAATTCGAATTAATCCACTGATGAAATAAACTGATAATAAAGTTCGACGATTAAAGTCACCCAGCTTGCAGAAAAGAACTAAAATATAATGGACCGAACGAATGTAAGTATGAATTGATGAATCAGCTGTCGTGAAGTAACGAGCAGTATCCTGGGTTGAGTGATTTGCGTGGAGGATTTCGAACGAGAAGCGGGGTACTTGATGGAATGAAATCAACCGCTGCAATCGCCGGAGCAGTTCCTTCGTGGTGATTACGAGATTAGCAAGGAGTCGCGGCTCACACTCCCTCTCTCTTGCTAGCTTTTCCTGTTCATCTCTCTATTGCTAATACTGAGACCTAAATTCACGTCTTAAAACTGATAGAGCATCGCGATAAGATGTCGATAAGACACATTGAGAAATCAATTAGAATAGACCATTGCATAAATTCATTTTGAAATCCATCATTTCGAAGAATTGGCAGATACGCAACACGAGGAAATCAGATGTAGTGAATATCGATGTTGGGATCACGAGGAAGTTTTAGTGATGAAATGGAATTTACAATGTCATGACTTCTTCACGAAATTAATATGCTATGCATGCAGATTAATGTTGATTAATGTATGGAAAATTCACTACATTCTCTTCCGTGTCAATAGTTAATAACATACTCACGAGTAAGGAGATGCATCGGCTTGATGGGAGTAGCTGAAGACTGCGAAAGTGACGAGCAAAATCCAAGAAAATGCAATTCCTCTCAGCATCTTGGAAAAATTTCAGAACAACGGGAGTGAGGCTATCTGAAACAAAAGCAGATGACACATCATGATACTGGTTTCTTCCAATTATATCGATAACAGTAATAGTCCAGAGCTGGCTTGAATGTAGATTCTTCCTTGTCCCCTTCGGCCCACTTCGTATAAATGGCGCAATTCAATCATTATTGAAATTCATAGTCTAATCTTCCATTAGTCATAATTTCGGTACCTGGTATCGCCAGCACCCTTACGCACAAACGGCCAGAATAATTACGTAGCAATATGTCAATATCTTGAGTTGAGATAATATTTGGGGGTCATCAAGTTATGGAACCGACTGTGACAATTGAGCTGTGACAATTGAGTGTAGGTAATTCATTTTATAATGCGTTTTGACCCGTAAACTATTATGAATTTTCGCTGCATGTGTACTGTTTTGTAAGGTATTTCCAAGTGCGTCAGGTCGAATTTGCTGATAGAGTACGCCACGTTTCAGTTTTTCTTATGCGTCACAACACGTATGTGGGCTCCTTTCTATGTATGGTAACTCGAATCTCTAGTGGTTTGAGAGTAAATTGTGGAAACTGGACAGTCACCAACGCTTCTATCTAATTCTCAAGGGGTATACACATTCATCTTTTTCGATGCGAGTTTTGGATCCTCGTGTGCACTGCGTAAAATTGAGGTTGAGAATTCTCAAAATATTCGAGGGTTTGTTAGGTGAGTTTGTTCGGTGACTAAAAAAACAACGTGGAATTCTCTAAAACAATGGATAGACCTTTTTTCAGAATGAATAAAGTATGCAAAACGACGTCCAGGGAAAAGTTCGGAACTGAAAGTTATCATTTGGTTAGTTATTTTTTATTGTCTAAAACATTCAAGTAATGGGATTAGAGAATTTGAAAAATGTCAATCATAGACTTTACCGTATAGAGATTTCACATAACTCTTCCTTTGATATCCTTTTCAGTTAGTCTTCTGGGTGTGTAAAATTTTGGTGTGCTGCAAATATGTTGGATTCGACGGAAGCCTTCAGGTTCAAGGGGAATAATACAAGGAAGCCGTTGTAAGACGTTGATATCAACTCAATGATTTGTTTCTATAACGTTACAATGAAATTATGCAAAGCATTGTAATTAACCGTTCATACGCGGGTCAGAAATTCTCGTGAGTGATACTATGCACCAGACAGATATTCGCAAACTGAATGACACTCGTGTACTGGGATTGGTTGGTCCGAAGCTAAAAATAGTCATTTCAATTTCCAGCTTCCGGACCATCAGCTGGGCGGAAACAGGCTCTTGCAGTGCATGTTCTTCCTAAAGAGCACCTGTATGTATTCACATATCAGTGTGCACACATGTATGACTGACGTAATTAACAAGTTCATATCTCATTGCGATATAAAAATGGCTCTTAATGAACTCCAAACAATGAAAGCCTAATGATCCAGCTCACAGACGATAACCAAAGCTTACAGTCTCTCGCTCATACTCGTTGATTGACTAGAGAAGATTTAAAAGTTTGGGAGAATCTCGGTTTAAAACCAACTAAATGCCTGGAAATTACTTTACATCAAACAAGACATCGTACGAGAGAAGTAAATTCGATTTACACATCGTGAATCATTTGGTACAGGCTGTTTTTCCCAAGTTAATAACGTTTTACGGTAAAAATGTGATAACAGCAGTTGGCAAGTTGTCGTGAACAAACACTGTAAAACTGGAATCAGACAATTTTTTATCGCGATCCTCATGAGTATTTCTTCATAGAGACTCACGGTAGTGGTTTTGTCATCTGAATGGATGATTTACTCATACTAGTATTTATGGTTGAAACATCAATGGAGAGCAAAAAGTAACAAAGAGTAACAAATAGTAATGAAATTATAAAAATCAACTTGATAAGAAATTTCAAGAATGTGTTACTATGTAAGAGATGGCGGTAGAGGAATTTTTGCGGTAGATTGTCACCGTCAAGCCTATACATATATAGGAGATAGGATTATAAGATTTCAGTTCTTGTACGATTATTTAATTGATAAATGTAATTATCACAAAACTTGACTCCGACCGCTAAGCATTGTCCCACCAGGTTGGATAGTTAATAGTTTAATCAATTGATCATCGTACGCCAAGCTATTGCTTGTTAGAAATAACTTCTATGATCTCTCAGCACTGACTCAAAGTGTGATATAACTTGAAATGTTGAGCTTGAAAAGGTCTATATTACATAGACGAAACGTCGCACTAAATGTGCAATAAATCAATCGCAGGAAAAACCGATCGAAGCCCTATTACATTGATTTTATGAGCCATGTGTAGATGATGTCACTTTCTATTTCCCGCGAATATTCAGATGAGTCGAAGGAATTTTTTTCCCCCAGAATTGTTTTGTACAGAAAATCTTCTATCTTTGCTCGAGTCAGATTTGTACATACAATATGCTACTCTGAAATTCAAGATCTCAACTAGAGTGAGGAATTCGTAGCTCTGTCCCAAGCTCACAGTATGAAAGGTTCCAACTAGATTTCGACTGATTCAAAAGTCTCGAATGCCTGTTTGATATGAATGCCTGCATCTCTAGGAGGGATGTGCATCCGAGTTGGGATATTTACAGCTCTATTTAGGGCTTGATGATACGAAAAAGTGTCCTTCTCGGGACACGAGACTGGAATAATGAGATTACAGACGGCGCGTCGGTCGCAATCAAGAGCAAGTCTCTAGAGTCGCGCGCGACGAAGTTATTCATTTATCAACTTAGCCTCCAATTTAATTACGACATGACATTTTTTTATGGGCGAGGGGACCAGCTTTGAATAAATATTTGTTCTTTTTGACTAGGGGAGAGAAGAGAAAGAACGATATGCCGAGACAACAGAATAAAATGTCTGAGTAGAGAAAGGGAGATTGAAGCACGTTGTCCATTGAACAAGACGTCCAAACATTAGCCGAGGCATTCCTCCGGAGGAATGTTGGATATAATGAATTGAACAAGACAAATGCAGAAGTCTGAATGGGTAACAAGGCAAGGCCATCGAGAAGAAACGAGGTCGGCTGCTGTGGCTGCATACTAACTAAAAATCACTCGAGTCTTATGATTCTGGATCAATGTTACTGGAACTCTTTTTCCACTTAGATGAATATTCCTTGGTAATTTGCGTAAGTAAGCAGATGAGACTTTGTGTGAAAATACTTTGGGAAAAATGAGAGAAGGGAAATTCCGTTTCTAGTTTTTGACATCATTTTTGGCAAACTTTTGGGGGCTTCAAGTGGCTCTTGATGAATAGAAAAAGATAAATGACTTATGCAAATATTGATTTCCCTTTACAGAACTATCACCCAATGTCGATAAAAAAAGAAAAAACTATCACTTAAGAGAAAAATAACACGATCCGACAATATTTGCAGCCTGCCACAATATCTGCTGTGCTGTCCAAAAGTTTATATTCTTTTGGAGTGATATCCTGTGTCCAAAACGTACAACCTATGTACAAAACATTCTTATGACTACCAGAGCCCTGCAACGATTGATAAGTGTTTCTTCCAACAAAGAACCTCTTGGTTTCTGGTCCGAAGTAGTACCTCACGTAAAAACTTGAGCTTAGATATAAGCGATCAGGATGGACCGAAGGATCTGTATCAAAAAGAGCTAGAATAATACCGAAGAAGATCATACTTGGCCTATTTTACATTGCTTTTTCACGATTTTAGAAATTTCACGTCTAATTTTTGAGCGAAAAAGTGAAAATGAAGGGTAGTTTCAACCCCTCACACCTTGAGGGCTAAAAATTGTTGCAAAACACCCTCTCAACATACCCCATCGAATGGTATATTTATGGTCAGGGTCGTCGGTTCGTGAGCAATTTTCATCCTCCATACCCGGCTCTACTCTTTCGTTGTAGAAGCAATATATAAGTCAGCAATCGAAAGCTAGTCGGTGATTGTGCTAAATTGCGTGGCCAGTTTCAGAGGCCGATAAAACTGCCCATCTACAGAAGCTTAGATCTTCTGTACCTTAACTCTGTAGTGACTCGAAGATCAAATATTTATGAAAAATGATTGTCTAAAGATCGAAGGTCAGTTATGCTTTCGAACATCAAATGATCTCAACCTACTGATTATCATCCCGTGATGATTAATGATGATTTATTTGCGTGGTTGTGTACGATTCTATATGGAACAGGCGGATCAAGTCATGTCAGCGTTCAGCAGACGATCGGGCTAGTAATTAGCGAGCATAATTGGAAGACGAATAGGAAGATGACAAGGAATTACCTTTCAGATAATTCAGCTACCACAATCATCAAACATTTTCAAACGCACAAAACAGCACATCAGTCGAATTTAACTTCAAAAACGGAACAGCGCGAGAACGATTCGGATTCATTTGACATCGATGCCGCCGTTCATAATTTCTCATATAGCCCCGTTCACATGGGACTCTAATCCAGGAGTGATACACGTCACTATGAGTGTATCGTTTTGCGGTAGGCTGGTCTATCCCCCTACACCGCACAATCAGTCTCAACGGATTCCAAGCGTATACAGTATTGAATATAACGCGGTGTGCGCGCTCGGGATTAATTTTAACGCCCGTTTTCCCAAAGGATCGACATATCCCTACGGTATATTCCCACGCTTTTACCCACACAAATACGTCGAGCGCGGTGCAAAGGTCTCGTCGTTCACCCGCTACTGCAGAATCCGGCCTCACTGGCAGCTATATACATACGTCTAAATGCGAGGCTGGCTGCCCAATTTACGATCGGCGCGTGCGACAGGTGCGACAACTCGCGCTCGCGGCCAATTATTATTGGGACCAAACTCGCGCGAATGTGCACCGCTTGAACTAATTTTCATGTCCTCTACAGTCGGATGGGTTATCATTGCCTTTTTGCCCCAGTTGGCGTACCCGATTTATAGCCTCGTTTTGATGATCAAGATTTTCTAATCGCTTTTTGTAAAGATAAAATATTCTAATCGTTTTTTTCTCGTATGTTTTATCGTTATAGTTGGTCCAATTCTTTTGCCACTCTTAGTCACTATAACTCGCCTGTGTATGATTGAACAACAAGATGTACACAGCTGTGGCATCGAAATATAATTCGATCGATGGAATGTGGGAAGATCGAATGACCACGACCACAGTCGCTCATTAACGTGGAGTTGAGATGAATTCGTAATATCCGCAGGGTTTTGGGATTGTATTAGGTCAGTGCGCGTAACTGGTTGCAGTTGAATATGTATCGTATCGACTCTCTAATAGAACTGGAAATGCATTTCCAATCTTATTAAAAAAAGAATTTTTTATAACCATACGTAAAACCTCCATTCCCCTGTATAGTTAATGAAATAAGTTATTCCAATGAACACAATGTTCCTGTATCACGAAAATTTGATTTGAATTCTATAATGCCAATCCCTCTCGATCACACTTGAAGATTTCTAGTTCTACTTCACCAGGTTCATCCGGAAATATTTCAATTCTTTCCTGATAACGAGGAAAAAATATCAAATCCTCTTCATTATGACATTTAATCTTACAGGTTATTTACACATTTCAATAACGTCAGAAATATTATATGTTTAAAATATTTTCTCTGCCTTTTCCTCAACGCGCAAAATCGCAAATTCTATGATCAACGCTCAGGATGAAACTGGCCCTTTGCGTGCCCGTGCAACCGGATGTGTCCATCACTCTGCCCATTTTGTCACCTTTGCAATCTTTTTCTTCATCACGTTGATCCTCGGAAGGTTTATTTTACATCGTTTATTTAATTGACTCTTCTCCCACAGGCTAATACCGAATATTCTCATGCGAACGAATACAAAATTAATTAATTTCAGGCTATAACAGATATGGTTGATTCAAGAAGTGCAGTCATAAAACGAGGGTCTTATTTACTTGGAGTGAAAATCGATTTCAGCTAATCTGCCGCGGTTGCAAGGTCGACAGCATTTTCGAAAGAAAAGGAACGGTCAGAATGATTATATGGAAAACACAACTTAGAATTTTATTCAATTCTTATTGGCTTCCGGAATAGTTACGCAGAAACTGACATCTTGTCAATGATTTTGTCGGTGGTAATTTGAAATTGTATAAGATTACTCAGGATTTGCAAGGTTCCCGCTCGCACATTGCGGTTTCGGCATGTGCGACGCTGCTTATTGCGATGTAACAGCCACTAATAGCAGTGGTTTCCTGCATTTGATTGGAGATATTCAGGGCAATGGATTACCATGAATGGATCGTGCTCCTCGTCAATCGCAGAATGGTGCTTCAACGAGCAAGAAAGTTTTGCTACGATATGCAGAATATCTGAATTGGAAATAAATCTAGGAATGCTAGTTTTCCATATCCTATGTCTCATTAGAAACGATGAAAAAACTGTGAAAATATGATTGGCAACCAAAAGCTCTCTATTGATAACATACAGGGTGCAAGGATTCTGCAGCTATCAAAATTCGATAAACTTGGTTGCAAGTCGTGGGTAGATCAAAGGAAGGCCAGGAATATGCGATTACACCGCTCAAGCTGCGGGATGACCATATCGCGAGCTGCACTACTCGCGCCCTCTCTACCTCCTTGAAATAAACTCGACTAATGCAAAGGGTAATGGACACTCACTTGCGTCGCTCCTGTGCGTTGCTCTTAGTAGTATCTTGAGTTTTGTGAATGAATCCTTGCTCAGAAAACGGGAATAAAATTATTGCATCATGATGAACGCAAAAGACGCGACTGTGGGAGAAAGGACAAAGTCGATCGATGAGAGACGGGGAAATTTGGCATGAATCTGTGACTGGCCGACGATTTGTGTCAATATACTCTTTCATTATGGAGAAAGAGTGTCAACTCACGATCTCGTCATGTCATATGCATAGTGTTTAAGCACAATTTGATCAGCGCGATAAGCGAACCTAGCGCTTAGCTCATCTCTCTATCGACCCCTCTCGTCCCGATTATTTTTTAGACGTCATGCTCAATCGATTGAATGCGTTCCTCGCTTGATTGAGCATGATCTTTTCTCATCTTCCGAGAAGACTCGTGTTTATTCTGCCTTGATATCAATTTTGTGCTATTGTTTGCGATCGTTGATGATTTCATTCATCCTCGTTTCTCCCCAAAAATTGAATAGTTTAATTTTTGAAAAGGGAATCTGGAAGGCAAACGACCATGCAAAGAGAAAACGGAGGGAAACCTCTAATTTATCCGTTAGTTTTTCCGATTCATCAAATTCTCCGAGCTTGTATAATTTGATGATGCATCAATTTAATTAAATACCAATGATGCTGAACAATTTCCAAAGAAATTGAGTCACTTAAAAAAACACATTTCTAAAGTATACTTTGATTCTATATTCAAAGACTATTTAGAGACTACTAAACAATAGTGGTCATAGTAATAGTGATTCTTTAGCAAACGGCACAGTTATGACTGAATTCCCATTCAAAGACCATGAGTCATAGAAAACCATTGATGTTCTAAGTCGAAATTATTTTTCGAAATTCAAAAACAAAATTTGAGTATGTCATGATAAGTGGCAAGTTTTTTTGAATTGTATGTGACTAACAGATGGCTAAGATGTAAAATTGCACGATTTGCTCATGATATTTATCAAGCCTGACAATGTTTCTAGAACATACGCGAAAGTCAAACTAAGAGAGACCGAGAAAAATGGAAGACGAGAGCGGAGTCATTTACCATTGAAGACGTGTATACGTTTATTTTGCACTGCGTGGGTGCGTAGAAGCATAACTGAATGAAAATAAGTTTGCGAATGTGAAACTTGACACTGAGACAAAGGACCTGAAAGAAAAATCGTCGGAAGGCAAGTGAGAGCTCTTGCCAGGAAATGTTTGCAAATTTCAATATTTTTATGAGCCTTAGCTTTGAGCCGTAATCCGGTGTCTTGACACACAGCTGCAGCATCATGGAATATAAATCGTAAAACTAAAAATTAATTTTTGGAAAATGGCTTGCTACTAGCATGTCATCTAATGAGTTTTAATCTCAGGGATTGGTAGAAAAATTAGATCTCTCGAGACGGGCTGGGGAGAAAATAAAAATATTAAATTTACGGTAATGTCAAGTTCACGTATCATATGGAATATCCAAGATTCCTAAATCAACAGGTGTCGAAATCCATAAGCTGATGAAGCTTTAATGTAGTTTAGCCGTACGTTTATTGAATTCAACAACCAGAATGGATATCAACTATCACAGCAAAATCCAAGAATAGAGCCCGTTTAGAAAATTAGCTTCATCAATCTAAATATCCAGCTGCATAAGATTTGATCAAATTCTTGTTCTTTTCGTAAGAACTGCACCGCAATCTTCCATATGCTTTACTTGTTTGAAAAGGTCAATAGATTACAATCAAAGTGAAAAATGGTATTTCTGAAAGACAATGAGAATATTTCTACAAGAGAAGGAAGTTTCCATTACTCAAGCAAATAAGAAGAGATTAATTTACTAGAACAAAAGATTCAAGTGGAATCACGGGAAGATACAGAATGCTGGTCTTGAATTATCTAATAAAAAATCATCAAAACAAATTTTTCACATCAATGGATCTCATAGTTCGTTGCAGCTATTATTTCCAAAATTTATTTCTAGATTATGCGTTCCATATCATATCTCCTAAAGCCACTGACTAGACTGAATATGTGTAATTTACATGTGCAGCACAAATTTTGATGAGCCAAAAAGCCAATCTCACACAAATTCAAATTCGAATCCAAATTCGAAGCCCAAAACTGAGGATGAATGTCCATTCTTTTCCCAAAGACGAAACATTCAACTGCACAGCAACGCGAGAGTCTCGTAATATATTTTGCAGTACGCGCGAGACTATCACAAAAATTTTACAACGCAACCGGGCATTCTTTTCCTCTTTTTATCGAGCAAGAGAACTTCTCATCCAAAGAGGCGCCCGAACTCGAGAAGGCAGACAATGAAAGTTAGCCTGCCTGGTTACA
>JAPYYZ010025523.1:0-13350 GCA_030522705.1 Eretmocerus eremicus
CGGTAAAAGTCATGCACGCGAGTGTGAAATTGCCTCGTGCAATCGCGTATCAAACTCTCCTTTTGCAATTCATATAGTAGAAAAGAAATCACGAACCGTTCGTGTGCAGGCGGTGGCTCTCGAGCAGCTGAATACCAATTGAATGGATTATCGATATAAAGATGGCAAAGTCGAGATAAGTTCATGATCGAACATTGCGTTTTCTGCTTCTTTCAAATGAGAGTCACATTGCTCTTTACTATTGTCGAAGCATATGAATATTTGACTTCCGTATGACTGTGATACTCTATGCATATTTTTCAAAAATGAAGATTACGGTTCTCAAAATTTGGAAGGCGTTCCTCTTGAACTCTTCGCGCACAAGCATACTTCAAGGAGAAACATTTTTCTTTATAACAGTAAGAATTATGAGAATTATATTGATACAAGCGAAAAAATGAGGAACTAGCGATGGGATTTCCGATATCAAATTTGTCAGTCACGGATTTGAATCAAGAAGGAAGACCCAACAAGTATTTTTGACTGAGTTCAAGTGATACAAAAATGTTCTCGCGCGAAGTGTGTACATAAATGAGTCTCAAGGTTGGCCGCAGTTATTCGCAAAAATGAGTAGTTAATGGAAAGATTTTGGTTCTTTAGATTATGAGAATTCCTCCAATTTGGTCCAAGAAAGAGGATGGAAGAAGCGTTCTTTCGTCGTCAAAGAAAATGGAAGTATGGGCGCATTTTTGAAAGCATGTACACGTGAGTGTACATTCCACTTGTACTATTGAATGCACACTCTGGTCAGATGACCCAAGTTTGCCCAAAGAGATCCTTGGGCAATCTTGACTCGTGCATTTCGTGAGCTTATTGGCTTGGCTGTGACAGTATCGATGAGCCCATTCAAAAGGGTAGCTATGAGATCACTCTTTTGAGGAAACGCGATTCTTGTTGAGATCCGGACGAGACAGCCTCGTTCATCATAAGTGAATATTCAAGATGATAATAAGCTCTGTAGTGTGACGCTATTGGCTGTAACGTGGAACGCTCTTGGACATTTGGACAGCTTCAAACCAGAACGGTATACATCCATTCCGAATTATTAAGAACTCGATCTGGTAATCTGCAAGCTGCATAACGGGGCTATTATTATTCTTCAACTCTTTCAGAATCAAGCTGTTGGATATTTTTCTAGAAGGTGGTTACTAGTTCAAGAATTTAACAATACCCATTCAATTTAGCGCGAATCGAAAAGTCTCAGTCTTGAATAAAATCAAAATTGGCCATATTTTTTTTCTGCAAAATTTACATTCTCACCAGTTTTGCTTCATCATAGCTAACATTCTTCCTCTACGTACCTCCATAGTGAAATATCATTGCCTAAGGAATATAGCCGATCCGTGAATCGTTCAACCATGCTATACTTTGCATAAAAGAACTTTAAGAATGCCACAATCGATGGTTTCATTGGTATTACTTGCACTGCGAATCAGTAAAAAGTTCTCGTCTCATTCACACAGAGACTCAAATTGCTTGACAGATAAAATGTTTTGAAAACGTCGATGGCAAAGAAGGTGAAAATTAAGATCGCGAAGACAATTCTGATTGAAGAGAGGACAAGTGGAGCTAATTGGAAAACAGAGAAAAGAAAGAGATTCGGCGTTACCCTCGTCCTTTCTCACGACTTGTCAAGTTGCCATTGATTTTCCAAGGCCATGAAATATGAATTATGTATCAATACCGGTGATGCGTGCTGCTTGCATTTTCATCACGTCTTCCACAGTAATATGTGCGCATACTCGACCTCTTCGCGATGTTCAAGATGTATGACTATGTGTGGAGTCATTAATAGGCAGATGGAGAATCCAAATGAAGAGTACTGAATGAATATATCAACGAGCCTCCTTTCCTCGTCCGCGGAACTCGAGCCACATGAAAACCGTTGCAAAATTAAGGTGATTACATGTGTACATTATAATGGGGTCGGCAATGCCACTTCTGTAGTATTGAAAACCTTGCAAGACGAAAGAGTATCTCAATGAATGGAAGTGTCATCTTCATTATTTTGATCAATATATTTAGTCTAGATCAGCAATCTCCGACATCATACCCAAGTGCAACCTCAACACCCCGCTTCTTATTTTGTATCCACTTGGATACCAACTTGCAACGCTTATAAGCAAATTATCGTCGAGTTCTTACTAGTATGGCCGTCGAATTTATGAGTGACCAAGTCGCTGTTGCAGATCATCGAGGAATTTGGGTAAGACGCAGGAATGAGGCGTCACGGAAACTCTTGAAGCAATCGGACTTTCCAAAAGTCAGTCAAGTCGACGAGATAACGTAAGCTTCTTATAATCATAGCAGGACAGAGAGGTCCACGAGATGAGACAGAGAGACAGACTGGAGAGAGAGAGAGAGATGAGAGACAGTGAACGAAGGTTGCCGAGCTTTACGTCAACCGGATACAGCGTGTTTCTCCTTCAATTCGGCAAGATTAATAACTGGCAGTATAAATTCAAGAGACGTGATTCAGCATGTGTGCCGCGTGTTGCGTGCGAAATTCTCAACGATTTCATAATATGCGCTGCCCAATTATGAACTAAATCGCGCGGCGTTACGTAACGATTACGCGAGACTAGCGCGGGCAAAAAAGTACCCGATCGACCGGCCGATCGATTTGTGCGAGCAGGTGCGCGACGACAACTCGCGAGCGACCGGCCGAGCGAGATCCAGATTGCCGCTCCCGAGATTCAATCCGATCGGCGAGAGAAAGCGGCAAAATCCCCTCGCACTTGAAACTCACTTCGGGACCAGCTTCATGCGCTCATCGTGCGCTGCACAAAGTTTGCAGCGCGTGTGAATAAGCGGAAGCTCGTATCGGGATGAGTCGCGATTCATAGAGTTAGCGAACTCGTCTGACGCGTCGCTCAGCCAATACTTACTCGCGTGTAAATACGTGCGGCGCTAATTGCGACCGCAAAGATGCAGTAGCGCATTCTTATAGAAACCGCGCGACGATCGTTAGGGAGCTGCAGCTCGTGGCCGCAGACAGGCCGGGCATCGCGTGTCACCGACGGACGATCGGTAGCGCGAGTCGCCGATTCTAAAATTAGACGCGCGCGAATCGGATGGCAAACTCGAGCGCGGGAGGCTGTACGTGTCGGTGCACAGCTGGCGCGGCTAGTTGCTCAATGAACTTGCGTCGTCGCGCCGTACGGGCACTGGCTCTCGTCTATTCGAGCGTCCATTGCACATCCATTCATGCGTTATACGAGACTCGTGACTCACGACTGACGAATCGCACCTACAACGATGTGTCGTCGTCATTTTCTAGTCGATTCGGACTGGATTGATCATCCCGAAAGTACGATCCTTTCGAAAAAAGCAGACGATGCGGCGTGGATCTCCGCGAAGCCTCCCTCTACCTCCCTTCCGTCACCCGTTACTTGCATAAGCACGTTCAATTGACAAAACGGCTGGCTTCTCCGCAATTATTTCGCGTTTTTGACGCAGTTGGCCAAATTGAGAAGCTCAACTTGAGCTTGGATACGACCGCCTTGTGCACATCGCAAGTGACTGGCTGGGGGCGGCTAGCGGTACCTTCGAGGCTTCATGCATCTCAAGAGGCCAAATTGTCCAAATCAAACGAATAACGGGAGCATTGGCAAGCCAGACACACGCTGCTTTTTTATACGTAGCCTGTCACGTTTTGGCGGACATTCCTCCCTTAGAGTGTGACATCATTTATGGATAGTTCCTCAATTGCATCGTTATGCCTCGTGTTCATTGAGACGTTCAAGATACATTCAATCGAGACGTAACAGAAATACTGCAACTGTTCTGTAACGATATACCGACCGTGAGTATAGACAAAATCATCGACGAGTAATTATTCGCGGTGTGACTTCAAGATTCCATATTTGCAGATTTTACCAAAACCAAGTGCGCCAAAGACAATACTTTCAATCTGCAGTTGAGAACTCACTATCACTTTCTTCGCCCTCCTTTTCTTGCCTCTTTCGCTGTCCTTCATTGTTTCTCTCTGTTTATTTAATCAAGCTATTTACGATGTAAGCAAATCGAGCTCTCTCACGCGCAAACACTTACATCTCGTCGGGGCAATTCGCGCGCGCGAATGCAGTGTTGGGTATGCAAGACAATGGGTTAAAGTGAATGGTGAATTTTCCCTCGGTAAATTGAGCCGTAACTCTCGTTGAAGACTGTCTTCGTGTCTTCATCCACTGCAGCACCAAAAAAGTACAGATCGCATCAACGAAAAACATCTCGGTACGCTGTCTCTTGGTCACCACACACAGTCGCAATCTTCCAACGAAGAACTGCCCAGGACCTCGTCGAATGTAAATGGTGATGAATGACCAACCTTGAAAAAAGCCTGCCCCAATTGATCATTCCACTTCTGTCGGGGCGCGCGATCAATCAGTTATGCGCCCTGAAATGTAACGCGGATGATGTGTTTGATACCGCGCGTGTCCTTTCTCCCTCCCGCAGAATACAATTAATCTCGGCGCTTGACGCGCAGGGCTCCCTCTCCTCTCTCCTTTCTTCTTCACGCTCTGTTACGTATCCATAACGCAATCCGAGTATACGAATCAGTATCCGCGACTCGCGACGGCGATCGCATCGCGCGCGCACTTGGTCTTAAAAAATCGATCGCCGCGTGACGCCCGATACGCGAGTGGCAATTTTTTCCGACGCGCACTGACTCAGAATCGCCGTTTCCTCGACGAGCTGCGCTGGCCCGTGCGTAATGCTCCGTCGTCGGCGGTATAATTGCGGAGAGCGTCGGTAGCGGCGGCGGAGGCGGAGGATGCGGTTGCGAGCGAGGACAATTTCCCCGCTGGAAGATCGAGACGATCGGCGCTGAATCACGAGATTCCCACGGGGCGCATCCGACGACGACGCGACGCGCCTCGTGCTGATTACGCAAGCTTGCTTTTCCTCGCAAGTCGTCGCGGAGGAAATGCAGCGCTACTGGTATTTAGCTCGTCGAATCGCGAATCGGGTCCTCGAGGGCGCGCCAAAGAACGCGCGAATCGAGGGACGAATGGGGCGCGTGGATGCCGTGCTCGTAATGGGATAATTCGAGGGCAACGGTATCCCGCACCGCGTGTCCGAGAGCGCCGAAATCGAGTGAGTCGCTGCAGGCAGACGTGGCGTGAAAGGAGAAAGAAACGAATGGTAGTCGCGAGGGGACACGCGAACCGCGAAAGAGTCCGGAGAGTAGGAGGCTCGATCGACACTCGAGCGGCTCGCACGCTTCCCAAGTGCGGCCGGCACACATCGACGGGAGCGAGACTCCGCCTCGGATCGACACGCAACCGGCCGCCCTCCCGTGATTCCTCTCGGAGAGCCCAGAGCGACGACCTCGACCGTCCGAACTCTCGATTCTACCGCGCAATGCACTCGGACTACTTTCTCTATTGACTTGCCCTCCAATTCCCATGACGTAAGTTGGAACAATCGCTCTAGAGTTGATTGAGAGCCAATTTGCCGTCGTACTCGTTGTACATCGTAATATCACGAGGTCTTTTGTAAGCCGGGAATCTTTCCCAAGACCTTTTTTCTCAGATCTGCGGTCGCAAAGAACTATTCAAGACGAAAAATGAGTTTTGAGGAAGATCTTCTGAATGTGGATTATCGAGCAATATTTGTGCCATGCCTGTCCGAAATGAACGGGTATTCATCGCGATTATCGGTAGCACCATCGCAGCATACCCTATCGAAATTACATAGGATTCGATGCGAAGCATTAGTTATTGAGTTCAGTTTAGTTGAAACCAGCAATGGCTCTGCAGTAGTAAACTTTTGCTCTGGGGAGACTTGACCCTCTTCCTTTCTGAAGCTGATCTTCTGAATTTTCGACAGCGATGTTCGATAATATCTGAGAATGCGCAGTATCAAGCGACTTCAGGATTGATTCTTATTCTTAAAATTTCAATTCTTTTGTAAAGTATTCACTTCTTCTGAAGTGGATATGTATCATGTTTCGTGGAAGAATGATTACAACTCGAGATATCTCAAAATAACTTCTTCTAATCGTGCTTAGCGAAGTTACCATAAAAAATTAGTTATTATCCAATATACTCCTAGTTTCAAAGATGTAAAGAATTTGAAGGTCCTTATCGAGAATTGATTCTTTTTCTAAAGACAGGCTAAGATGATTATTAGTGATTCATTATTTTCATTATTTATATTTTCAGATAAGAACCCAGCAGCCCGGGATGGTGTCCAGGCGAAAAATCTTGTCGCGCTCGCGAGATAATCTTGCAGATGCACAATATGAGCAAGAAGAAGAAGAAGATGTTTGGTATAACATGGACAAATTATACAAGGTGAGTTATTTGCATAGAATTACATGTCGAGCGAGATTCCTCAATCCTTACAACATCATAATATCTTCCCTTATCTTCATAACCGATATCTCCACAGTATATTATTTTATTATTGTGCAGAACAAGCCATCAAAAAGCCATTAAAAATAATTTGTAAATCAATATACAAAACATAGGTTTGAATTCTGAGATAGAGGCAGAGCTGGGGAAAGCTGTCAACGGAAATATTTCACTAATTTCCGGAATCTTAGGAATCCAAAAAATCCAGGAGTCCAAAAAATGTTGACATGCACCCCTATCTGCAATTCGATCTTTCCATAAATATTGAGATATATGTTGAACCAAGCAAGATAGATACATCTCACGTGGATCAGTGTTTCTATTTCAATGAGAGTTATACTTTATGCGGGCAATGTTGTGTGCAGGTATACGTATTTCATTGACTTGCTCATTGAAAGCCATCACTGCATGAATAATTTGGTCATTTTGTGACAGTAAACTTTATACATACCATACTCTGTTCGCATAATCATGTATGATCTGGGTAATGTGCGTCAATTTGGTTCGCTTGTCCGTAACATTAATCACAGGGCGCTCTCACTCAAGATGTGCGTTCGCGATAAATTTCATAATTGGTTGGCTCGTTCATCCCGTTTCTCCTCGAAGCTCATGAGCTCATTTTTATCCAATAAAGAAGAATCTGGCCGAATTTTTATGGTGTCAGTTTAATCAAGATAACTCACGATGCCCTAGGTGCTTTCGGGATCTCCCATATGGAGGTTTTGGGAGAAAAAATTAGGAACAGCTTGAATTACAATTTGGTTGTTGGCACGCATGAGAGTTGCGGAGCAGTTCGATACGTCACTCGATGTAATTTTTTCACGTAGCGTGCGGCTGTTGACGGAACGAGCGACATGGAAGATAATTGACCGGCTTTCGTTTAAAATTTAGGTTGAAGCATAGGCGGTTTTTTTCTTAACAATAGAAATCGATGAAATTTTGCACAGTGAAAGATTTCATGGGTTTGAAGAACATAGGAAAATTTCAGGAGGATCGTCAACCTAGATTCCGAAATATTAATCCTCCAAATTTTGACAATTTACACGGGGAAGATAGGGATTTCAGCTTCTGCCTCAAATATCACAAAAACAGAACAATAGAAAAAACTGGAAAAATTCGTACTGATAGCTCATTATAATAAAAGAATCTGGTTTCGGAGATATCTCATTTTACAATAATCACATCAATAAACAAACGGAGCAAAAATTTGAAAGATAATTTATTTCTGAAGTTCATGGTCTTGAGAGCATTCATTGGCGTCTGTCTCTCTTACATTCAACTATCTGTCTCTCTCTTACCGCGTGAACCACCTTAAACGCGACGTCATCTTCATATGATGAGTATATATTCCAGACATGCGTATATGGTTGATCCATGAGGAGTATGTACTTCTAATTTAGACTGATACCTGTCGATTTTCTCTTCAATTCTTTCTTTCAATTTTCACTCGCGTTCAAGCTATTATCTTGAAGATATCCAGGATAATGTGTAATTTTGATCCGAATGCAGAAATTGTACTAGAAGGATTCCCGTGTAAGGAGCAATGATTTCTCTAGAGTATTGGTATGCTTTCGTTTTTGTAATGACCCAGTCTAGTTTTCTCTTTAGTTTTCTCTCTAGTTTTCGAATGGTTTCAGTGATTTTTTCAAATTATGAAATTTCGATAACCAATCTCGCATTGTGATGTAAAACTCTGTCCAAATGTCTATCTCTCAGACGTCGTTGCGAGACCAATGACCAAAATGTTAGAATTTAACGAGGAATTTCGTCAGGTACATAATTGTAACAGAGGCGAGTTGCACCATCCGTTGCAGCTTGCTGCGTAAGAATAAAAATTGCGCGAGTGAAAGCTGTTAGAGCCGGGATAAACCAAGCAGACTCTTTCTCTCTCTCTCTCTCTCCCTCGCTATCTTTCTCGCGGAAATGCAAAAGAGGTGCTGACCGTGCATCTTGGGCAGCGAGATAAGGGAGTCTCGGGGCTGATGGATCGGCGTGATAGGTCGTGCGTCTGTCTCGGTACGCTTCATATACTTCGTACTCTTGCGGCAGATGGAAAAAAAAACCGAGCTCCCGGCGCGAGAATCCGGAAGATCGCTCGCCGATGCAGGACCAGCTCTGCGCGATGACGCGGCGGAAAATATCTGTTTCGAGCGGATACAGCCTGCGGACGGTGTTACAGTGAGCACTTGTAAACTCGACCAAGTACACGATAGCAGCTGCGGGCGGCTTTCGTCGCGGCGGGCATTTTTCCGCGACGGCTCTTTCCAGCTCTCGTCCTTTTCCGCGCGCTTTCTTTTCCTGCGGCCGCGCGCTGCCGATGACGCCCACTCTCCTCTCTGCGGAAGGAATCGACTCGGTCGCTCGCTTTCCTCGGCCTTACGTGTTGCGCTTGGCCGAGCTCCGAGCGCTACATTTTCACACTCGCGCGCTGGAAAGTCGGCTGAAATTGATGCCGGCCCTCTCGTCTTGCTCTCCGCTCGGGCAGCGACGTGCACCGGCCGCGAGCGATTCCGATTCTGCAGACGGGCGGACCGATTGCTCGCTTTCGTTTGGTCGCTCCGCGAGGTGCACCTCGCAACGGGGGCCGCCCAAAACACCCGTTACGAGTAGCGTTACGAGCGATTCGAGGCGCACCGCGCGCCCGCTGGCCGTTGCGGGTGACCGTCGAACGTTGTTCCTCTCGATTATCGGCGAGCGCGAGGGAGAAAAGGCAATTTTATATGAAAGTCGTGTTGAAGTCTCGCTCTGGAAATTTCACACGCCCAGAGGCCCTATCCGCGATCGTGTCGATTTCGTTTGCCGCGGCTATCGCGAAATCAATGAATATCCCCTACTTCTGTAGCCCCTCGTAAAATAGAATTACATGGCTGGGCATGAGATTCACTTTCGTCTCGACTTTAACTGCGTTTTCTAACAGATACGACCCGTCATCGAGGCGCATGACTCTGATAGCATAGATTCTATCCACTTGGAGCCCGAAGCTATTGAGATACATTTATTTCTATCTGTAAACAGGTCTGTAGAAGCGCAGAATTGCCTGTATACTTCGCATGAATGAATAAATAAATATCCATGATCATGACTCTGCTCGACACTGATCTACGTGAAATTTCTTAGCATTCTTATCGACGTATGATACTCATTTAGATGAAGTATGTTGATAAATGTCTCATTCCTAAGAGTACGTAGGAGATTTGAAAGAGTATTATTTCTAAAGCCAACCAAGTTCAGATTGGATTGAATGAAAGACTCACATTTTTTGGAAAGACTGTATGAATGGTGCCGAAATTGACTTGGACCATTTTTCAATGCTTCAACTAGCCTACGAATTAATTATAAATTCTCTTTCAAAGAGTTACAGTATGAAATGATAATTTCAGCAAGCGTATCTATATAATCTGATTCCGACATTGAATATTGTGTAACATCTATATCAATCCTCAATGGCTGAAAAAATAGAGAATTATACTTTTCTACACCCACTAACAATAATTATTATGCTTTCATCACGAGCTATACAATATTTCAGAGCAAGTTTTGCAAATATTCTCAATGTGATTGAAATATGTTCGCTCTGCTTACTCAATTCAATAACACATTAATTCAATAAAATTTCCAGCCCCGTGCAGTCTTATGCTATCAAAATTCCATTCAATTTCGCGCGATGACACAGTCTTGACTATTTTTGATGTTAGCCCGTACTTATGACAAAACAGAATACTTTCGGAATTATTAATTATTCATTTTCACATAACAGGACCACATACAAGAGGTTCTTGACAAATGGAACCAGATCGACGATGAGATCTGGGCAAAAGTCATCGTCTTCGAGAGGAACAGGCGCGTAGCCAAGGCATATGCGAGAGCCCCCGTGCTCACTGTCAACGGCTCAAACGACGGCTTCGACGGATTTAGGTAAGTACGAGGAAGTTTCGAGACGGCTGAGAAATTGCACGCTTCCAACCATCAATAATACGCCACAGTTTGAGCCATTCCCGTTGATGGATACGTAATTTGAAAATTAGAGCCATCGATCTGATGTATCCTCTTATAACGAGTATACTTTGACAAATTTTCACTCTCCGAATGAAAGCTACGCCGGAGGAGGAAATTACCAATCTCCGAATAAAATGAACTGGCAGAGAGAAATCCGCGAGCAAAGGCACAAGACCTGGAATTTTCTCGTTACACTCTTAGCCAAGGGCGTTACGTAATGTTGAGAGTGGCCCATAAGATGCAGCGATATTCGTGTACAGGCGCTCTACACTCGTTTTCAATCTCAACCGATCGGTTGAATTTCGTTCGAATGAGCTTCCGGACTAAAATCAGTGTAGTTTAGACGTCTAACTGTTCGTAACGTCCAGAGAACGGTCTAGACTAATACGAGGCTACAGGGTGCGGTTATTTGGAAAGCTTGCACGTAAGCAGGCTCAAATTTCCTCGTTTAATCCCTGTAATGGAGAAAATACCGGCGAATTCTCACGCACGGCTAAATCGTCGCGATCAATGCTCGTCAAATATTTGGAACGATGGATATTGTCCAATCAGATCATGATGCGTCACCACTCGCCGATACGGACAATTTTTGAACTTTTTTCCGCTCAGCTCGCCGAAAATAAATGACGCGAGCTCTCAAATTGCCGTCACGATCCGAGTTCCGATTGGAGGCGGTGATAGCGGTGAAGATATGTAACGCACGTGAGCAAGCGTGGAGGTCGCATTCCGTATGTTGATATGTATACGAGCTCCGGTGTAATTGTGAGCTCGCTCGCATACAAATTCAGAATGTCTAGTATCTCTATACGAGTTCGGTGTATGTGGGTTAATGCGAAGTGAATTGAGAATACGAGTACTTCGGAGCGCCGTGAAAAATTCCAGGATCAATTACGGCCTGAATCGCTCATTCATCTGGGCTCTGGCTCGATTCCGCCTCGGCCGTACGGCCCTTGGCCACCTCGCGGTGCGAGCGCGCACGTCACACGCCGATCCGGGAGGAGCTGCAGAGATATCGGGACACGAGTCCGCGGACCCGGCAATTAATTCTTCCAAGGGATAACGAGATCATCAGTCAAGGCTGGCTCATTACTCGAGATGACGACGGGTCGCGTCGCGGCGGCCGGGCCGAGCGTTGTCGGGTCGATTTTTCACGACACCCTCGTATATGATACCTAATTGATTCCGAGGCGCATCGTCGCGCGTGATTAATGCGGTAAAATTTCAATTACTCGTCGCGGAGCTGATCGACTCTCGTCTCGCTCGATGCGCTCGGATCGCTTATCGAGCTCGCGCATTTTTCACGAGCTCAGCGCTTGAAATCGCAAAAATCGAGAGGCGGGCATCGGCTCGTTTATAATTCAATTGGGCCGGGCCCGTTGCGCACATTAGCCGAGTTGCAGTACACAACTCACACTCAACGCGAGTCGAAATGTGAGAAAGAGAGCCGCAACCGCGCGCGGGCAGTTCCCGGTAGCGCTAATTCTTTTTCCGTTATCCGCGCGCCGGGGTCCATCCGCGAGAGTGAGCGCTCGGGCGTATTACGTTGCAGCGCGGGTACCATATACATATGCTATAACTGTTGCGGGCGAGAGAGGATCGGGGTCGGGCCGGGGGCGATGAAAACGAAAACGGCAAAAAGCGAACGGCCGGGCCGGTGCACCGTGCATTGGCCCATAACGGGCCCCATCGTGACGCGGCGCGCGTTCGCATTATTTGGCCCGATGACCGCCGCCCACTGACGCGAGTGGGTCCGCTCCCCGGGTGACTCGCGCATGATTTACGATCCACGGGCCGCTCTGCTGCGGGCGGGCGCAGCGATTCGCGCCCCTAATTATAGTCGATGTTGCGGCTCTCGATTGCATATGCACGCACCTCCCAACGGATCTTCCCCCCTCGCGCTCTGATACATCTGGACGCACAGCTTCATTCCCGACGCAGATTAAGTGCCTGATGAAGCGGTCCGAGGTGCCACATTAAATGTTGCGGTGCTCGATCGGGCTTTAAAACCCAGTAAAGCGCCTCATGTAGAGCGTATTACTTGCAACCCATTTGGCTTCTCTTTTTCGTTTCAGGAAGTTAAAAAGGTCTTGAGGGATGTAAAATGAGTCATTGATAACCAATGTTGCACATTATTTTGCGCCGTTTATGGATTGCAACGGGTGATCTCCCAATCAACATTGACATTTCGATTCTTTTATATTTCTCATTTTTGAACTTGATCTGCTCACTTCGGGTCTTACAGTCCCATATGCTATACGGTAAATCGCGACTTCAGTAATAACGGAATTTCTCGAATCGACGGTCATTGAATTTTGAATAAGTGTTTACCTCGTGCAAAACGAGATTCTTCTAAACGACGTGCGAACTGATTAGATCGTTGCACGTTGAAAAGTCATTCACGAAAATCTAAATGATTTGGATTGGATGGCAATATATTAATGATTCAACAACTCGAATACAAGCATTATTTGTATTCATCGACTCGCCATTTGACTCAAATGAAAAGGGCATTCGCTGCAACGTTGAGATTGATCGAGCGCACGTTCATAGATATTTGGTTTCACCTGTTGCCAAGTCGGTTCCAATTTTCTCAAATGCACTGCCGATTTTAGATTTTTAAAACTGACCGCTTGACGAATCCAAGTTACAGAATAAACAGTTGACAACGTACATCAACAATGAAAAACAGTTGTAATATCATTCAAAATCTTGTTGGACTCACTTTAGTTGGCCATCTGGTGCACACGTTTTCTCGAATCATTCCCAATTGGCCTCATGCATTTTTTTTAACCCCCTAAACAAAAGGTTTGGCAAATTGAAGCAAATTCAGCGGAATAAGGTGCAATTTGAGAAAAAATTCTCAAAATTCTATTTCAACTTGCGCAAATTGTTTCAAAGTCGAGAAACTTGAGAGTGACTCTGAGTAGTCGAGCCACGCGTGACGTCATATGGATAC
>JAPYYZ010025647.1:0-10112 GCA_030522705.1 Eretmocerus eremicus
ACTCATCGTTACTCCAAAATCATCAGCCGTTGCGATTTTGAGTATTAACTTGTTTACTTATTGGATCATTCAGCGCTATCTGATTCCTCAACTTCTATCGTCACGAGTGAAAATGTAACTACCAAGTGAATACGTGGCCCAACGCTCAGGTGGCTGCATCCATGAATTACTTAAGGATGACGAAAGACTACCAGCTGACACGTCAGCTTATAGAAAAATTGAGGGCTATGAAAGTATAGCGCATTTGTTATTCGTAACAAAAAGGTCTTCGCGGGAATCGAATCTAACTAACATCACCACCAAGTTCACGAGACAAACTGATGATTGTTCCCACTCATACGGAATATCTTCAACTAAAAGTCTCTTTTTCGATGTCTGCATCTAATCGTGAATACAAAGACGTCTCATTGTCCAATGATTTCTTCAGTTCTATATCGTAGATCGTGGTCTACAGCCTCTAATCGTGATTTTGAGATCCGAGCGAAGACCAACCCTCATCGAGGGCGTGTATTATATTTTCGGTCTTTGATGGATATTTCAAATCCACGTACATGTACATCCCCTTACCGAAGTAGATAATATCAGCAGCCGGTCCGGATGGACGACTGTGCAAGATAGGGCTGCCGCGACATCCGCGAATTTTTGGATTCGTGTCATTTTCGACTTTCAAACTCGAAATTAGACGAGAGCCAATGCGAAAAGTCACCCATCCAAAACGTGAGAGTATCCTGTTCTGATCCAAAATTCTTGGCGGAACTTCTAAGAGAAGTCGAGAAATGAACCAAAGAGATTCTGACTAGAAGAGGGTTACAACTTCGGATCACGGATTTGGCTGAAACTTTGGGAAAAGCCTTCCTTCGGTGCCAAAGGATGATGTCTAGAACCTCACGCTCTAATGCTCAAGCATTCATACAGCCCAGAATATTATTGCTTTTTACATAGGCCCATGTTGGAAAGTGATATCTATACACATACTTGGCATGCTCATGTCATGGGCAGTAGTAAGTCAAAACCACTCAAACGTTAGACTCTGGGGCTTTAGATATCATCTTATGGCACCAAAAGGAGATTGTTCCCGAAGTTTCAGCCAAATCGGTGATCCGAAATTGTGAGCCCCTTCTGGGGAAAAATTTTCACGAGAATTTACCTTTCACTAAAGCTTCCTATCAATAATACAATCAAATTTTTCTCGATGAAAAATTTATATTCAAAAGATGGTTTTCAGATATTGGCTACGATGATACTGCCTTTCTTTCAATTTCGCGTCGATGACTTGTTGGTATAATCCCAAATGACTAACGGAAGGGGGAATGAGACTGTTGATGACGCAGGAGTACTTAATATTCATGAACATTATTACTCAATCATGATTCAATTCATTATGAAATGGAGAATGCTCTTGATGAGCCCACCGTGAGGATCTCCCCTAACATCTCACCATCATACGATATCGAATGCTTAGAATTTAGGAAAAAAATACTTCTAAGCGGAGCAGAGACTAAGGGAATGAATGAATAATACATTCGAACTCTGAGTAACGTAGTACTACTAAACGAGATCAACACAGAATAGATAATTTACCAACAGATTGAAATTCAAGCGAAGGGAATTCGCGGCAAGACGGTCTGGACAGTAATCTGTTGAATTAGATTCCAAAGGACCGCTAGATTACTCCAGACTGATGGGAATACACTGATTTATAGTCTTCCATTGCGATGGTGCACGCTCCTTCCTATCTCTATTCGGGGTAAGCTGCGTTGGTTCCGGCCTATCCAGCTTACCCTCGCGGTAAGCCAGGTAATCATCATCTCTCGCGGATTTTTCTCTAGTTATCCTGGGTGCCCATCTGCCCCCGATATGCGTCAAACGGCGACCATGCGCATAGGCCCGCAATGATCTGGCCTACAAAGTGTAGGCCAGGTAATAAGCGGCTTACACGACCTACTGCTTACTTGAAAATTCGCGAGGCAATGAGCCTATATACTAATTCTCAACTGATGGTTTTGATGATTTGAATAGTTGCACGGGGAGACAAAATGAACATAGATAATACGACTCCTAGCCGATGGGGCGCGTGACACTGCAATAGATTTTAGAATAATTAGTGAAGCAGAAAAGGCATGAGAAAGCTCTTCATCATGATTTTCCCGTTCATATCGCATTTTGCCCTCCGAGTGTCGGCGCTGGGGGTCGAACTGGGGCCCTTCTGATTATCATGAGTCCAACTGGGCTATAGCGTCAGCTACAGGGTCGACGGGGAAGAATGACATACGTCGTAACTCACTGGCGCCGGCCAACAAGATCATAATTCCAAGCGAGCAGCGGGAGCGAAGAGACGCGCGCACAACGCGCATCAGTTGATCAGCGTGGCGAGCGGGTTTCCCCGCCGCTTCATAACGCGGAAATTAGACTAACCTAACCTCGTCGCTACAATTCATTTATTTCGGGACGGGTCAGAAGGCCCAAGTCCCCGCGCCCGAAGGGCGGGGCAGTTTGGGCCTCAATAGGGTGAAAGCACGCTGTGATCTGTGGTCGAATATTCATATATGTAAGGGGACTAGGTGGGCAGAATGAAGCACAGGTGTCTGGTATTTTCGGCATGGCACCCGTTTATTCACCAAGATAACCTCATTCACGTTGATAACTTCATGTGATGGCACGCACGCCATGTAAATGCATTCATCATTTCACGAATCTACTACAAGTCTCTAATTTGCCCGAAACCAACCTCGCAACTGTCAATTCATAATATTTGCAGTGGTATATGTACCCTTGAGCACCCTCCAAGACGATCAAAACCCGAGAAATTCCAAATACCCGAAAGCCCGCCCCGAGGAACATATATTCTCGATCGGTCACTACCGTAGTGATAGTGACTCTCACGAATCGACTTTCGGAGTACCCAATTCTCGCCACAAGGGGCTCGTGGCGCTCTCAACACAGACGATTTCTGCCCTCACCACGTGCGCTGCCTGTGCCAAATGGCCAACCACAGACGCGATCGATGGGTATATGGCGAGCCACACACCGGGATATCACGGCGCGCCCGACACCGTCTCCGCGATGTGACGAGAGGAAAAACCCGGGGGCGATTGGGGGCAAGCGCTTCCTCGCTTCTCTGACGTGAGCATCGCCACGCCAAGGTATCCGCTGGGCCGGGCGACCATCTCACCCAACACCCACGCGATCGTGGCCGAGGGCCACTATAAGCTACCACGGCGCTACCCGTCGTGAACGCAAAGGGGCACGAGGATGGCGCAAAGCCACAGCGGGCCAGGAGGACTTTCCCCGCGGCGAAATCGGCACTCTCGACGCGACTTCCCAAAGGGCAATGTGGGGAACCGGTGCGAGGGAATATCCAAAGGGGCGAATCACTGTCGGAAACTCTGGTCCAGACATCCTAGCAATTATTAATTGGCTCACAAGGCCTCAAAATTCAGATAATTAGCACTTGCGGATTTCTCGGGGAAGCGCGACGAATCATCAGAGTACGCGAAGAACTTGCGGACATCCGCGAGCTAACCTTCGCTTCCGCGTCCTTCCAAAATCCACACCCAAGTGCTCATCCCTCCCGTTTCCGCCCGGCAACGTCCTACCCCAGCGCGCGCCCACCTGACTCAACCGCGCGGGAGGTGCTTCCCTTGCGAGAGACCGACAGGACACACACTTTTCTCCTTGGCTGGGTATATGCTGGAAAATGCTGCCACGTGCGGTCTCCTGATCGCGGCGGTCACGACGTCCCTCGGAGCGGACCAAACGTAATTCGTGAGTTTTCCGTACCCTGATCTGAGGTGACGGCGAACAACGGGCTCGCAAGCCGGCTGCGTCGTATAACGTCGGAGCTTACTCGGAACTGTATTTTGATTGGCCGAAGCCGATGGAGTACGTACAGAACTCGCACACCTCTTTGTCATTTCATGAATATTGTACCAATGAATACCGATCGCACTCCCATCAAACCAGGCTCATTCTCTCTTATTTTCCATGGCCGATGTAGGGAATGTACCATATCCTCAATGAGTAACATCGCGTTGAATGGGGAAAACAAGATGAGATTTTTATCGAAAATTCCACCACCCGATATTTTAATGCCACGGCATCGTGACTCGGCTCATTCAAAAAATAATGTCTTAACGATTATTTTGGTTAAAGAAAAATCCCGAAAACTCAGACAGCATGGACAGCAGATTGATGCATTTCTCCCCGAACCGAGCAACTTCTGTAGATTTGCCCACATGTCATACTTCTCTCCGCCGACTCTGCATATCACGCTGCAGCCCAATTTCCTAACCGTTCAGTCACAAGGCTGTCACACAGAGAGTAAACTAAAAGACCTATGTAAGCCATTGGAAGCACTGTCGTCGCTTCGAAAGTTACTTTTGTGGAATTTTTCGCGAGATTACTCCCGCAAAAAGCTGGTGTGTCAAGAAATGTATAATATAAAATCAAATTCCGTTGTTGAATTGTCTTGAACGAATTTGTTAAAGAATTTCGTGGAACTGTTGATCTAGGTTCAGAGCTCTTTTTACATGGTGAATTAGCCCATTCTAAATTGCAAATGAGCTCTTGTAACTTTTCACTAAGACTCATTATTCTGGAGCTACGAGCATTGCCAAATCTATATTTATGTGTGTTTGTGTGTATATATATATATGTATATATGTCGTAGGCAAAGGTGAGAATCCGGCATTATGGATAATTCCTAGGCGTTGTAGAGAATGCCCGGCAAAGTAGAAAATGCTTCCGCGGAGGGATCGATTTGCTACTTTGCCTGCGTTCAAGCCAATCATTCCTCACATTGCCTAGGCATTGTCTACAATGCCCAAGCGTGCTCGGGCAAAGTGAGGGACAGACAAATGCGCTGATGTTCACTCACATTAAATGCAGAAGCTCGCTAGCGAGCGAGGAGATCTGAAGATCTATTAAAATTATCCTATAAAATAAAATTGAGAGGACACAATATTCGTCATTACTAAACCATGAATCGGTCATTTATTTATTGCATACATTCAATTGAGTCCTCGAGAACCGATTCGTCAAACTTCATGGAAGTGAAAAAGTACGAATGAATCAGGTACAAGTTCATTTATTCGAGCATGTCCCTGATTTATGACAACGCGAGCAATATTACTTTTTTACTTCCATGAAGTTTGACGGATCGGTTCTCGAGGACTCAATTAAATGTATGCAAAAAATAAATGGACGATTCATGGTTTAGTAATAACGAATATTGTGTCCTGTCACTTTTAATTTTATAGAATAATATTAATAGATCTTCAGATCTCCTCGCTCGCTAGCGAGCTCCTGCATTTAATGTGAGTGAACATCAGCGCATTCGTCTGTTTTCCACTTTGCCCGAGCGCGCTTGGGCATTGTAGACAATGCCTAGGCAATGTGAGGAATGACTGGCTTGAACGCAGGCAAAGTAGCGAATCGATCCCTTCGCGGAAGCATTTTCTACTTTGCCGGGCATTCTCAATGCCGGATTCTCACCTTTGCCTACCACATATACGTATTTTGCAATGCTCGGAGCTCCAGAACGTTGAGTCTTGGTGAAAAGTTATAGGAGATCGTTCGCGTTCAGAATGGAAATTACCATGTGAAAATAGTTCCAAACCCAGATCAACAATTGCTTGGGAAAGTTTAACAAATTTCTTTTGAACAATTCAGCCACAGAATCCAGTTTGATTTCGTACATCTCTTAATACAAAAGACTCTTGTGGACGGAATCCCGCCAAAAATTCCATGAGATCAGCTCTTCAAGCGATGACAGTCTCTCAATGGCTTATGTACACTGTAATAAATTTTTTGACTCCCAACCAAAAGTTTAACCGCTGGCTGAATGAGGAATTCAACCAGGCAGATAAATTTCAACCAGGTGGTTGAATTTGAACAAGGTGGTTGGATTTAAACAAGGTGGTTGAATTTTCCGATGCTAGTTCGGATGACTTTGCAGGAGCCTTTAATTTGCGAGTACAATGGATTGTGGGCTACTAGAAACTAGATTTCACGAAACTCAGAACACGCCCCGCCCGCGCATAACCCATGATAACTCAGCCATAGGTTCTCAATAAATAGCCTGCAACCTCATAAATTCCTTCTCCTCGGACTAGAATATGGGCCGACCTTCAGGGCTCATTCTCCTGACCACTGGTGTATTCAACCATTGGTTGACTGAATAAATCAACTACCTGGATGAATATAAATCCAACCAGAAGGCTGAATTTTATGACCAACCAGAAGTTGAAATCAAAATTTCAACCAGTTGGTTGAAGTTTTTCCCCAAAATTTTCCACAAAGTAGGCCATACATTTCACTTTCTATGTTACAACCCCGTAGCCGAGCGGTCAGGGAGCTGGGCCCATTATCAGAAGGGTCCCGATTTGATCCCCAGCGCCGACACTCGGAGAGAAAAGTTCGATTTGAAGACAACAATCATGATCAAGAGCTTTTTTTATGCAATCTCGCTTCACTCATAATTTTGAAATTTATAGCGACGGCGCGGAATATTCTTCAAGGCTTATTTTTCATGATAGAAGTAGTTCTTTTTTTGTCGAGATTCATCCAGGCTATTCACTTAGGCTGAAAAGAGCAGCATTTTTCTCCTTTTTTCAGTCCGTCCTCGGTCCCCATAATATGGAGGGGGAGGGAGAGGTCGAGAGGAGGTGAGAATCATGCTGGCCTTGTTCAGAATTCATTATATATTTTAAAATCCCCATCACCAAGCGTTTTATCAACCTAGGTGAATGACGAAAGATGGTGGGTTAATCGCCGAGAACAAAGGGTGGGTTATTTTCTCAGAGCTATTCATCTGAGTGAATACTCTAGGTTTATATCACAGTGGATGAGCCCCATAGTTAAGAGCAACAATATATGGAGGGTTCCCGACCGAAGTGACGGACGTCTATTCTTCGAAATTTTTCGTAGCCGGTATCTGAGCGCTTGGAATCTCTTTCAAAAATCCTTGTTGCAGTTTTTTTTCAATTCGGAATATTTTCATTGATGCCATAAGATTTGAGTGATATGTCAAAGTTGAAGAGAATTGATATATCATTCTATCTACTAATGTAGCACTGAAATCGAGGCTTATTATTGGCATTTTCAAAAGTGGAATTACGTCACTTTGATCGGGAAGCCTCCATATGTAGCTCTTCATCAAAGAATGATATATTGTGTGAATTCAGAGACAAGGTACTATCAGTTCGAATATCGGACAAATCTTGGAGTGCATTACCCAGGTTATGACAAGGTTCTAACGGCTTATGGAATGATCTAATAATGAAGTACAGGCACCGAATCAACTCTCCTTCGCCTAGCTGAAATGTTCCAATATTGAATGTCAAAAAAAATAAAGTCATTGAACGATTGAAATCGAAGGTATCTGAAATCATTGGCAGTACCCTTGCTCTTGATCGAGCTCAATCCACCATGAATCGAAAACTGCACCATTCCTGGGGTGCAAAGGTGCGGAACCATCACAAAATCCCTCATGATGGTCGAAGAGTCACCTCCATCGTATTACGTTGCGAAAATCGATGTGAATATCATCACCGATTTGGCAGATAGCGAAGTTGCAAATACCTCTTCCATCGATAGTTGCCTGAGCTGTTAGTGTTATGGAAGACCCATATTGTAGAGAATGCTACGAATCTTCAAATTAAAGGATTGCTCAGTTCTGCAGGGTAGTCTCGGTCGTTTCAACTAAAGGCACTAACTGGTCTAAATACAGAAAATCAATAAGGTCTTCCGAAATTTGTCCTCCTGAATTGTTCAAGTGAATCTTGAATCACGATGCAAATTTTAACAATTTCAAATTGTGATCATCAGTACTACTCTGATTTCTCAGCTCACTCCCTTGATGTAGAAATTGAAGCGAGTCTGCAGATGTGGACTTGAACACGTCCTATCACATAAGCAGTGGCCTTGATTCCTCCTTCATCCCAGCTCAAGTCTTGGACCACGTGGTTCACCAAGATCGTAGCCTAATTATTTATCGTTAGACTACGATCGTAATTAAAGCTTATCGCGAGATAGACCAGATATCAAACATCTCATCAAAAGAGAGATCATTGCTTTCAAGGAGAATTGACAAATAGTTGAGATCTAGTTCTATAGAAATTTCTGAATCGTTAACGTGTCTCAGAAATCTTATCATGCGTTACCTCTCAATTGTTGGCATTTATTCAACAACTATTTTGACTATTCGAGTCGATTCGAATACTCGAGAATATGAGCATGTTGAGACCCCAACGGATTTTTTTCTGAGATCCTAGTATCTCACAGGCTGGAATACTCTTGAATCATATCAATCCAGTAAGAACTGAATTTATGATGGAATTTGAGATGTATTGAAATAAGATGGAAAAATACTTTGACCTAACTATCACCTTTCACAGACCATTATGAATCAGTGCATAAAATTCAACGAGTGGTTTGTATCCAAAACATGGCACAAACTGAATTATCTACTTTGTGACTGATGACTGATTGTTCTTGACTTTTTTAGCTCCGAACTGGGAAGGTCCCCTTTGACGATAACCCCGTCAAGATGGAGACTAGGATACCTGGAGTTAGAGCAACTCCACCAGCAGCCCAGGAGGGGTACAGAGCAACGAGTCATCTCCCACCACAGGTCAGGGAAGAGAGGAAAAAATGAAGGTATGCTGTGAGTTTTTTAGCTCACAGCCCAGGTAAATTGCCGATTCAAATTTTTATCTTCGCATGAAAATTCTCTAGTTGTTTTTCATAATACCAATCTTATACATTTCTTTTAGGTCATAGACTTTGGAGAAAAGGGGAAAAGACTCAAATCATCTCGATTCTTATTTCTGAATAATCTAATCTTAATCTTTGGATGCATCATCTTATTAACGAGCCATTATGTATGAATCGACAAGTCTTGTGAGGTCTTCACGAACAACATGAAATCATCTACGTACTGGCACAGCCAGTTTGCTCTCGGGGACGAAAATGCCTCTACTCATCATCGATGCGACTGACGACCGAAAGCCTCTAAAATACATCGCAGCGTGGCTGCTCTCAACCCATTCCTCGCAACCGCGGTCTCTAGTACGTATAACCGAACACAGCTGCGGAAACTTCAAAGCTAACTCTCTGAGTCTGGTTCCCAATCTCCCCTGCTCTCTAGATCTCTGGAAAACTCTGCTTGGGCGAGGGCTAAACACTCGCACGGAACAC
Organism: Eretmocerus eremicus; assembly: GCA_030522705.1. Lineage (NCBI taxonomy): Eukaryota > Metazoa > Arthropoda > Insecta > Hymenoptera > Aphelinidae > Eretmocerus > Eretmocerus eremicus. The sequence continues at coordinate 9,199 of JAPYYZ010025647.1, forward strand.
GGCCGGAAGTAGCCGCGAAATCCGGGAGCTGAGCACGAGCCGACTTTCAAATTGCGCACACGCTCCTGTGGCCTATCACAAGTGGCTGGGCCTGGCTCCATTTGCTGGACGTGGATTCTCCTTTTTGGAAGTGAAGATTTCGGAACTTGCGGACTCGGTTACATCGTGCTGATCAACAATGGCTATCAGAGAGTTTGAAGTCAGATGCGGCATAACTGACGTAAAGTTTTGCCTCAGGAATATCCGTCCAATCGCCTTAATCTAGATGGATTCCTGTTGGGATTTTCGGCTTCTTATGAGACCACTGCCAGAATCTTGAGTAGGACAAGCGCTTGGAGTTGGGGTCAAGTGATAAAAAAGCTGTTATACACAGTCCAAGTGATCATTTTCAACCCTCAACCTCATCGTGAATGATGAATGTAGAGTACCATGAATATTCTAAGTATCTCGGTCATGGCATGAGAACAAATCCATTGCTAAAGAGTATCGTTAGGGCGAGTCCGGAGTGCCTTCCCCTCGCTCCCCTAACCCAAAATCCCTTCCGGGAACATCTCGACTTCCATTGAACCAAATTACACGGAATTTGATGTGAAACTACAGAATGTTGCTAGGAATGGGGCTTCGGAGCCAATTGTTACGACAATCGCGTAGAATGCAACTTACAAAGCATCTATACGTATATTCAGAACGTCGTCTGCTCACGCGGATCGATTGTGCAGAAGCATGGTGCCGAAATCCACTCAGTACGCCAGAATTACACCACTTATTTCCGATTTGGCTCCGTAGTCCCATTCTCATCACCATTCTGTAGTTGCACGTTAAGGCCATGTCGGAGCCGTGCAAGCGCGCTCTGCATGAAAGCATTTCCCATTATTCTCGAACCCCTTAGAGATTTGGATCAAAATAAAAGAGAG
>JAPYYZ010025839.1:0-12485 GCA_030522705.1 Eretmocerus eremicus
ATATAGCATATAAATTTGTATTTATTATCATGTATATCTGTATAATATATTTGAAACAATATTATTCTACAACATTGCATAAAAATATACAAAGACATGAAAAAATGCCTCGACTCTCATATCGTCGTTCCGAGTATTGAAAGAGTTATTTGCTTGACTTTCTGTTGGTGTATGCATGAATGTTCGTTTGGGTATTTCATACTTGTGTATTGGGAAATGTTTTCTACAAATAATCAAATAATGCACATGAATCTGCATGGGCAAAGGGTTGGATCAATGCCTCATTGTTTCCATCGATCTTGGGCTGTTCATTAGAAATTACGAGTTAGAGTTCTATAATGATAGAAGTTTTCCTCGCAATTCTCGTAATGTTTTCAGTTTCTATAAACTAGTTCTATCGATATACGGTGTAAAGATAAATTTTTGTACAAACAATGTCTATCTGATCGATGCACGATATCTTCTCGTGCGCGGATACTCCTACTATGATATCAGTTTTCATATTTTTCAGTTTGCATCATTTGAATAAATTGTTGCTTAACTATTTTTATCATTTTATTCTTTGGAAAAACGAGGACGATACGCTAACGAAAAGAATCAAATTCAAGATGAAGCTGAAAGCAAGGAAATTGCTTTGCTCTGATTCGCGTTGGTCCTTGATTGAATAAGATCACATTGCTGATTGAAATCCAAGTAATGCCTATTTGTTTACTCTAGGATGTGTAAAAAAGAAAAAAAACGCCAAAAAGTCGGGTTTTTGAGGTTTATCTTGAATGTCGACCCAAAAAGCAGAAGGCATAATGAGAATCAACCATTCCAAAATAACAATGTCTACCATGAGCAGATGGACAATCTTGTTACTATTTCAACTATATCATTCGCACAATCATGCATGGTCTTTCAAGGCGTATATAAAATATCTCAATGATAAAAGTAGAACAACTCGTGTACTTTCGTCATTAAGATAGCTGTTCTCCGTTTCTGCAATTAAAAGATTTGCTCCGTAAAATTGTTAGACACACAAAGAATAGAAACCATATGTGATCATTTCAGTTACGATCCAAGAGTAAGGATTGCGACCAAATCGTTCCCATGATTCAACAACCAACAGTGTGTAACCTGACACTGTTCGCAAGTATGTTACATATGGAGTACCAAGATGTCGGACAATTTTTCTTTTATAAACATTTGATCCATTGTTAAGGCTTATACGAACTCCGGTTTGCGATTGAAATTTGATGATTTACATAAATTCAGTAGAAAAAAGATTGAGCGGAATCCACCGGTTCAATTCAGAGATAAGTGTAATAATCACAATCCGCCGTGAAATTTTGGACGATGGGTGATAGGAAGGAAGATATAGAATTCTGCCATACTGCAAGAAATATCATCCCTCTTTTGATGAGAAAAATTCTTTTACATTGGGAAAAACATCATAACTGTCATTATTTCCTTTTGTGGACTGAGAACCCCGACTTGTGATAAAATAATACATGACGTGGGCACAACCTTGAATCAGTCTGGTAAATTCGGTCATGATTAAAACACAACGATTCAACTCACGCCCTTCATTCTTTTTTAATAGAAAATTCCCTCTGTGCTATCCAAAATTTACCGATAATGAGCGTGAGTCAGAGATGTTTCCAAAACGAAAATTGAATGTCGTTAGAGCTTTCTCCTAATCTACCATCGGGAAGAATATTCTGAAATCTAGATTTTGTTTTGGGCGTAGATTCTAATTTACAAACACTCGAATACATTGTAAGTGCGGATACTAGAGAGAAACGAAACTAAAAATCAATTTTGGGTCAATCTCTGGTATGAGTATCGGAAAAAGCCGACTGACTGCGAAGTTGAATCAGGTAATGATTCAATTTCACAGTCCATTTGACATATTGCCTTTTGCAACACACACAGTCCGCGTTCAAGTCAATTACTTGGCAGTGGACTGAAACACGAGTATCTAAGTATTGGGGAATTCAAAAGTTGATTCTGGTCAAATATCCGATCTTTTACTGAATTATTCTCATCAAGTACTTTATCGTAGTAAGAGATTATCCATGATTGACAATTTTTCAAAAATCAAGGCTAGCTTACACTTAAATCGGTAACAAATATTTTTATGGCTCATAAAACGATAAAGTTATTGCTTCCTACTAAATGCTTGCTTCATGCCTCCCAACGATGCTAATATTTATATAAAATTGGAAACTTCTATACACAACTTTGCAAAACGTCGTTTCATTTCATCAACACATGAAATACCCTTAACCATTATGTACAGAAATCCAAAAGAAAAAATGCAAACTAATCCAACGGATTCATTTCGGAATTTTTCTCGTCATTGTTGGTCCCAATTATCATCTATTGGAGAGTCTATGAAAAAGTTAAAATTAACAAACTCATAATTCTTCGGAATGGTATAAAATTTTGATAATTTTCTTCTGCTTGGGACTGAGCGTTCTCACGGAATGAATGATTTTTTTGTCTTACGCTCATTGTTTTCTCTCTTTCTCTCGATTCAATCGTGCAATAGAGCAGAACACAACAGAGAAACTTTGAGTTGTTGGATCTGAGCTGAATCATTCGCTGCGCTATCTTAGAGATAGGCTCAACACAATATGCTTTCGTTTAATGGAATGCATTGCTACACGGAAGATGAGTAGGATGCGGACCCTCCTCTAGCTGAACTTTGATACTTCGGCAAGAATCACTCTCGGCAAAATACGAAAGTTCACGGAACGACGCTACAGATTTGTCATTCTATTCATTCAAGTGAGATGATACAAATTTGGTACGAATTTTTCGAGGAAAGTCCGCCTCACTTAGGAACAAATCAAGGAAGCGCATATTCAAAACCTTAATAAATACATTGGAATATTTGTGCACTTCCTAGTTTCATTTATTTCTCTATGTGTGATTTTCATTCGATTGACTTTGATGCAATCTTCACATGCTAAGATATATTTAAGAACGATTTTCAATCGCGTAAAACACTTCTGTACAAAATTATTTACTAGGTTAAATTGGCTTCACAGCCTGAGTCATTCTTTTCAACATTCACACGTTCCACAGGAATCTATGTACAAGTTTTCCATCATTTTTTCGAACATTGCCTCAATTAAGACGGTCCTCATTGAACATTTGCGTGTACTTGGTTCAACTGATTGGTTCACTCTATTGATATTTCAATAGTAAATATAAATACATAAGCCGCGAGTTGCTTTTGAGTATGTTTCTGACGGTGATGAAAAACTATCTTATACCGGCTTTCCAGAAGTTTTTGTCGTAACAAAAGCGACTAACCCCCCGAAACCATGGATTGGATTCAATCTACTCAATCTGGTAGCTTACAACAAATCCTGATGGAATTGTCGATTTAGCAGACTTGCCAATATCGGATCCATGGTACATTTTCAATCAGGGCACGAACGCCTATTGTTATTCTAGTCCAACGGAAAATTCTGAATTTGAGAACTTACAGAATCGAGTCGAGATTGAATCCGGAATCGAGTTGATTCAACAATTCTTGCGGATTAAAGTTCGACGTGTCACCTGTTTGAAGATTGTCCAAGAAATCAAAATTTAGATCCGACGCGTTTACCGAATTGTCCGTTTGCTGCTGCGGCTGTTGTTGCTGAGGGGCAATCTGAGGCTGCAAGGCTCCACGAGGAACAGGACTACCTGCACCGAACTGCTGGTGTGGATGTAGCGGCGAGCCTGAGTAAAATTCGAAGGTGAAAATTTGATACGTGCTCACTCGTGTTTTAAAGCTGACAAGTGGAGAAACTGATTCACTCCTTACCAGTTCCATTTCCAGCAGAGACAACGGCACTGACCGACTGCGTCTGCGACATTTGCAACTGCATGCCCATTTGATTGCTCGCCTGTTGCTGCTGTTGAGACATGATGTGCTGCTGGAGAACGGTATTCGTCATGCCCGCACCGGTCATCACACCTCCAGTTTGGGATCGTAGCATCTGTTGGTGCTGCATCTGTGCCGCGTTCATCTGGATTCCACCTCCTCCGCCAATATTGAAATTCGCTGTGAAAATTAGTATTCAATTAAAAAAATCAACACACAATACTTTCAATATACCCGATATAACCACTTCCATAAAGAATTGAACCAGCAGCGATTTGAAGCTTCGGAAAAACAAAGACTAGGTCACAAAAATCTAAATTCTAAGATAGAAAATTCTCACGATACACTCTTGAAGAGTACTCTCAATATACCCGATATAACCACTTCCATAAAGAATTGAGTTCAGCAGCGATTGGAAGCTTCGAAAAAACAAAGAATTGGTCACAAAAATCTAAATTCTAAGACAGAAAATTCTCACGATAAACTCTCGAAGAGTATATACCTTGATGGCACTGCTGCTGCTGCTGTTGCTGCTGCTGCATGAATATGTGCTGCCAGTTCTGATTGTTCGGCCGAGCCTGAGCGAGCCCGTTGCCGAGGCCGTCGTTCGGGCCGACGCTGATGTTGGGCGCCCGCTGATTGTTGGTCCTCGGGTAGCCGAACCTCTGCTGCATCTGGTGCATTCCGCCGATCGCGTTCATGGGTCCGGGACCGGGCGCTCCCCCAGGCGTCGCCCCGCCGCCGCTCATGTACATCTGGTTGGCTGCGTGCATTGGTCCGGGTTGTCCACCCATGGGAGGCCTCATCATCGGACCTGTCGAGAATGAATCAAGTTATTGAAAGGTAAGTATGGGGTATAACGCATCTTCTACTCTTCGATTGGCTCATTTTCTTGAGGTAACTGAGGTATTCGATTTTACCAGGAAAGTTTCAGAAATGCGGATAACGGGTTTGGCTGAAACTGCGGGAATAGTCTCCTTTTAGCACCAGGAGATGAGGTCTGGAGCCACAGTGTTCAATGATGAACTCTTTCTGAGATATGGTCAAAAGCATTCATACTGCCCCGTATGGTCCATGTCAAAAAATGATACAGTTGCAAAAATGATGTTTCGGGTTACATCTCATGAACGACTGAGCAGCAGACTCTGTGGCTTTGGATTACATTTTTTGGCGGGAGAAGATGGTTATTCACGCAATTCCAGACAAATTCGAGATCCGGATGTGTTACACTTTTGGTTAGCCTTGAATGATTCATCATTAATTAGAAAGAAAGCTATTCGTCAAAATTCATTTCTTATGGAGTACTTTCAAATTCCAAATTTGCAAAAGAATAAGGCTTTGAGCTCCTAGTCAATGGAGTGGTATCCACCTTCATGATTCATAGGATAATCTGATCCACACTGTTTCTGGAAGATCCAATCTACCCCACCGAATGTATCGCTTTGAGGTCATCAGTAGAACAAGTCAAAGTTGGTCAGACACTGCTGGGGTGCTAAATTCCAAGTCACCAAAATGACGATGGAAAAGAAAGAGAGGTGAGCCTCTCAAACACACCTAGTCTTACAAATTAACCCTTTCATCACGGGATTACTTCCGCACACGAGGGATTTTTTTTCAATTGAAAAATGTTATTTGGGTGAAAACCAGGTGAAAAAAAAATTAAGTTTTTGGATTTTTCAAATGTTTGGTTCTCTACCTCTACCAGGCATATAAAACCAGAGGTGCTAAAGTAATATTCTGAATTTTTTTCAGACTTTTCCATCAAGCTACACAAAATTAATAAGGAGCGCAAGTAAGCAGAGAGCAAATGTACCGGAGGGAGGAATGGGCTGCTGGGCGAGCCTGCGCATGGGCCCGGCGTTGGGGAACCTCGGCTGCTGTTGCTGCTGAGGCGGTGGCTGCTGCTGCTGCTGCTGCTGCTGGGGCTGGCCCATTCCCATGCCCGCGTGCATGAGCTGCGCCTGGGCCGTTTTGTACTCGGGCGGTGGTGGCCTCACCAGACCGCCACCCATTCCCGCAGCTGACAAGTGTTGCTGCGCCTGTTGCTGCTGCTGCTGTTGCTGTTGCTGCTGCGCCTGCATCGCCTGCTAATCAGAAGATCATCGATATTTGAGATTCATACTGCGGAAGGAGGTTTGAGTGTGCGGGACCATGAGGTATGCGAGAAGGATTATTGTAGCTCTATACGATTGTAGGCGATTAGAAGTTAGTCAGAGGTCTATCTTTTTGTATGCGAGTTTGGCAAAGCCGTGTGCAATTTTTCTGAACAATTTTACAGACATGACACACGGACGATCGCGACTTTATCTTTCTGCGATAGTGAGATTTTGATTTTTGAAATATGGAGATGACATTAGAATTCTTAAAATCCAAACGCCTCTGACATATATCCAAGCAAAAATGATATTTCTGCACGGAAAATCCAACTTGAGACAGAACGCAGAAGTATGATACTTGCAATATTCACAAAAGAGTTATCAGTTTTGCGAGTGAGTCACCGGAGAGACAGAGTATTACAGACGTCATTAACCTGACACATGCAAATTTCCGCGTTGTTAGCAAGACTGTGGTACATGAAACAGCTGAAACTGAGATTAACTTCGCCAAGGGAGTTGTTAATTTTTGTATGTTTTTAAAAAGACAGATTTTTGAAAGGAAGATCTGTTGAGTATGTGTTCCAAATTTAAAGTAGCTCAGTCGGTAAGACAGAGGAGACAATGAAAATCAGAACTGCTATCTTTCCCGCGTTGACTTGAAGATTTTAATAATTTGATAGAATCAGAGGTTCCGAGAGAATTCAATACTCCTAAGGAAGATAAACACTATTGAGTGCAAAAATTTCATCGATAAAAATTTGGCCAAGTCAAATCAATCTGGTTCTAATCTATAAGCCACTCGAAACCCTTGAAAATGCAAGCAACCTACTACTACCTAGAGTTCATTCAGGAACCAAAAGATCCCAAAATCTCACATACTAAAATGAGATTTGAAACCCCTAAAATTTAAACTGTACGGTGTACCTTGCAACACCCAAAAACCTTAGAATTCCTAAACCGACAACCTCGCCAGCTCGCTCACACGAAAATCTCTCACCTGCGCTCGCATCATTTGCTGCTGCTGCAAAAGCTTCGCGTGCTGCTCGGCAAGCTGAGCCGCTCCGGCCTGCTGCTGCTGCTGGCTCGCTTGCTGCTGCTGCTGCTGTGCCTGTTGTTGTTGCTGCTGCTGCTGCTGTTGCTGAGCTCTCGCCTGTTGCTGCTGCTGTTGCGTCGGGGCTCGCTGCCTCAGGCTCTGCTGTGTAAAGTTTATCGTCTGCGACTGCGATACCGTGCAGTAAGACGAGTCGTTTTGGCCTCCCTGTTGCTGCTGCTGTTGCTGCTGCTGCTGCTGCTGTTGCGAAAAGTACATGCCTTGCTGAGCCGCTACCGAGACGTTGCCAGGCTTTAGATCGCTCGTCAACTGCATGTGCTGGCCTGCCGACACCTGCGAAAGAAACGAGAATTTTGCGTTAGTGGTGATTTTTGTGCTGAAGCAGGGGTTGGAACTCCTTAGTTTTTGGGAAAGGCAGTATGTGGATTGATGTGGGTGGACGAGCGGAGTTGGATATTTGGCGTGGATGGATGGCGGTCATCTTGGTTGATGATATTTTACTAATCGATTTTCCAGTATGTTCCGAACCAAACGATGTTTTTATTCGTACTTTACTTCGTGGGGGGTATTATACACAACTTGAAGTTTGTGTTGAAGAAGAGTAATAAAATTGTTCCTATTGTCGTCGCTGTGCTACTTATCAAGCATCGTAACTAGACCATCAACACTTTTTGATGTCGAGCTATTCAATCAGCTTAATATGGTTTTAGATATTCATGCTGTATAAGAATTGTATTGTTATTGTATCGGGGATTCGCGAATTGTGGAATGATGAATGAAGACCTGGGCGTGGATTACAGTGACATCCATGAGAGGCTCTTGTCATTTTTATGCGCTTGATAACTATCTTTCCTCAATACTCACTAGCTATAGTATCGATATCAGTGCGGAGTCATTGGTTTCCACATTCCGAGTAATTGTTTTAGGCCCCAGCCAAAGGCGAGAGTCTAAAAAACCGCTCCGCGCAAGTATCGAATACTATTTTTCAAAATACTGTGAGGAAACTAAAGGCGATGGCCCGTGCGTGAGGTCAACTTTTTCGCACAGTTTTTATACCGAAAAATTAGTGAAAAAATCACTTACTGCAATTGCAATTGAGTGAAGGAGGAAATTCACGAGATCGCAGGTTGTACAAAATCGAAACGATTCTCAGCAACTTCTGTCAACGCAAGCTTCAAATTTTGAAAAATTCGTTATTTTTTGTTAAATTTCTTTTCTGAGCCCTAACGAGACCTCAAAATATTTGATCAAAGTTTCACCGCCTTGCTCTAGAAATCGCAAACGTCACGAACACGTGTCCTATCGACTCGCTCCAATCAGAATCACCCAAACCCCAAACTTCATCTGCTGCATCTTCAACCTGTAGATTTCGTTCTTATAAACCTTCTCTCACGCATCTCAAACTGCGTCTACTCTATATAGCACTCCCACAATATCATACGGTATCCCAACGCACGCAAAATCGCCACAACAGAAGCAAGCGCATACTCCGCGAAGAAGCTCAGCGCAACCAAGATACCGAGAGAGGCAGAATGAACGCAAAGGGGAAGACTCTAGAGCGAAGAGAAGAGGGGGAGAGCGGCAGGACCACCTACGGGGCTACGGTGTACGGTATCGCCTCGGCATATATATAGGCTCCTCTCTCACCTGTCACCGCGCCCTCACCGACTCCGCAATACTGAATTGTGCATTTGCTCGTACACACTCTTGCAACAGAGTCTCGCGTATATACAAGCTCCCGCTCGAGTATATGTACAAAAGGCGGACGATGGCGGGCGATGCGCCGAGGAAGCGAGAAATCGATATCGCAAGCTCTCGAGCCTTGCTTCTAATGAGACGAGTAATTCACGCGGCCGAGTCGCCAATATCCTGCCGCCTCTTATACTCCTTCTTCTCCTACTCCTTATTCGCCGCGACGTTGCGCGCTCTGCTTGTAAGGGGAGTACGAGAGACGCTCGAGCTCGCTCCATATCCTACGCGCGCCAGAGCTTGCAAGCTCGCGCGGTAAAATCGATTCGAACGCGGGGACTCCGAGCTTCCTTGCTTTTCAGATTAGGAACCATCGGCCGATTAACGAGAATGTACAATTTCATGCGGAGGACATGGCTTTTGTGAGGAGAGCTTGGAATAGAGCTTGCAAGCTCGCTCGGCAAAATCGATTCAAACGCGGAGTCTCCGAGCTTCCTTACTTCAAATTACGAACTATCGGCCAATAAACTAGATTAGTGTACAGTTTCACGCGGAGGATATGGCTTTTGTGAGGAGAGCTTGCAAGCTCAACGCGGAATGAAAGAATTTTAGGTGGGTTGAAAAGTAGGTAGATTAAATCGCGTTTTATTTGGGATCGAGTGTAAAGTACGCGTACTGCTGCGATGGCATTTAGAAATGAATCGGCGATCGATCGCGAGAAGCCAACGCTCTCGGCGTTTTGTAAAGCGCTCGGTGTGGGTTGTGCGAGTATAAAGACATTCTGCTCGCGAGAGCGAGACTCGAGCGTAATGACGGCACATGTGTACACGTTGACGCCTCGCAAAATACACACACGTCAAGCAGACTCTAGAAGAGCTCTATGAGTCGACTTTCTTGGGCGCGATCATCAGCTTATCACGTCCAAGTGTAAGTGTATCGCGCTACGCGAGCCATATGCTAAAGAAGTTGGCGCGATATGCGAAATAGCGAGGCGTATCGAATCGTAGTTGAGAGCGGAAATTATGCACCGCTTTGGCTTATCAGTGTCATCGCACCTGTAAGCTTGTGTTATTCAATTGAAATTCTCATCGTCATACCTGTACGTCGATACTTAATCATTACGGAGATAACCAATGACCTGATCACCTCGAGTTCTGTTGTAACCAGTTTCAATTCTGATGCGTTTTTTTTCGATGGCAAAGTACAACGAAAATAATTTTTACATGTAAAATGCATTACGCTAATTGTTGGCGAAAGGTTAGTTTATGTCTTTTTAATCTTGGAATGGAAAGAACCGCAAAGTACCGATGAAATCATGTGGGTCTCTGTGAATGGAGAGTAATCGCATCCACTTTTAAACGCGAACGATAGCATTTGTACGATCAGCTGATTTTCCCGCGCATGCCGTGAGGCGCGAATGAACCAATGAAAAAGTATTGTATGATTTCAATTTTTTTATTGTAGATTTTTCTGCCACGGGGTTGGCAATAACTCCATGCCACGACAAAAGCGTCAATGATGAAAACATCATGATTTCAAAAGTGATAATGTCACTTCGGAAAAAGCAGAACCGACCATCAAAGGCGGTTCCTGCGCAGTCTATCCTTCACCTCTAGCATTCGGGCGAAAAAATAATTTCTCCCAACAAGCGGTAGTGGATCCGCTCATACGTTTAGATGATGATACTACCGCACAGTCGGATTCAGTGTTTTGATTTTCAGAAAGCGAGCGAGGGAGAGCAGAGCCAGTGCCGCCGGTTGATGCGGTCCGCGCGAAAGCTCTCGGGGTCGCCGCATGCGCGCCTATTCTCGCGATCGATCTCCGCGGAGCGGAGGCGCGACGGAGGCCCGCAAGCTCACTCGCCGTCGTCTGCCCCGATGCCGCGCGCACCGCATTTTGCGCGCACATCCGCAGCGGCCAGCGACACCCGCTCCTCCCCCACTATATGCATCGCCACGCTGGCCTGCATTCCTTCCGAGTCGCGTGGAAAGAGCAGCTTCTCTCCGTGCACGGATGCCGCAGAGCGGCATAAGTTGGAACACGAGGACTGAGCGATACGTTCACGAGTGACTCGAGCTTGCGACGAGCTTGCACAGGTTCTCGCACGTTGGAGCTCAGACTCACGGCTAGGTCTGTCCAATCGTGTCATGTATTGCAAAATTAGATTGCAGCGTTCGATTTGCTCGAAAGGTCTGTGCTTGCAGCGAGCTTTCGAGGTTAAAGCTCTCCTCTAGTGTTCTAGTTTTTCTGATCCTAAGGCTTCGACCCATGATTAGAGTGACACAAGTGTACGATGTGTCGCGGAGTTAATCAACCGAATTGCACTCGGTCGAGTGGTCCGAGCTTGCAGAAAGCTCTAGAGGTTGAAGTTGCATTTTGGCTTCAATTTTTTCGCACCTAGAAGCTTAGAGTCGCGATAGATCCTAGACAATCGTATGATGTATCGGGAAATTAGTCAGTCGAGTTAGACTCGCTAAAAATATTCGAGCTTGCTGCACTCTTCTGAGGTAAAAGCTCCCCTGCAGGATGAATTCCCTAGAGATTAAAAGCTCAGTTCCACGGCCAATCCCATCTAATTGTAAAGCTATGCTGTAAAAATATTTATCCGGTAGCGAGCTCGATTTGTTAATTCATGTGCGTAAATGGTGATCGCAAGCTCCCCGCAAGCTCGAGCATTCCAACATCACCGGCGAGCTCGCCTAAAAAAGAGCAACACGTGGACGACTACGCTAACCATCCAACTCACGCTCGCGTACAATGATACGCAGACTACACGGTCGCGCGTCCGAAATCAGCGGAGTGAAGAGGCATTCAGGAGGGTAGGGAGCAACGTTGTTGTAGCGGCGGATAGCGGACGCGCGCGCAGTGAGCATATCATATCGACCGCAAGAGGCGTCACGGCTCTCTGGGCCGATCCTGCGGCGTTCCGTTGGCCCGCGCGCCTACGGAGCAAAAGCTCTCTCCGCAAGCTCCGTGCCGTCGCCGCGCAGCTGCGCGCTGCTCTCGAATACCTCTACGCGCCAGTCGCTGCTCGCACATATCCCTCCTCGAAGCTCGCTCGATTTCCTTCCCCCTGCTGCGCGACGCTCTTCAATTGCGCACGCAGTCATTTTGACGAAGGAGCTTTTTCTGATCCCCATAGCCCATACGATTGAGAGAATGAATTTTGAATTGGATTTTCGAACGTTTCGCGGGTGGAGCTTGCAAGCTCGCATCGTTGTAGATCGAGCAGTAATCCAAGAGAGCGAGCCCGATGTGTACGAATGTGTGCGAGCGGCGAGCTATTACGCGAATAAGGCCAACCGAACGGAGAATAAGCTGATTATACATGAGCGAGTGGGCGGACGAGACGAGGCGGCGAGACTCACTCGGAGAGCTCGTGGCAGGCCGCTCCGCAGTTTTCTGCGCGATGGACACTGAGTGTACGACAAAAGATTCTCTTTCTCCAAACGAGAGATTCGTTTCTTTTTTTCATGTGGCACTTTGTGCGTGCAACGATGCAAATTTTTCTCGACAGGGAGGAGCTTTGACTTTTTATAGATGATATATTTTGGTGCGGCCACTCTCTCAAAGGATATGCATCGTCAAAAGTGATTCGCGGTGGTCGATGACTCGAGCAATTTGTTTTTTTGAGTTGCACTCCGGAACGCGCCGAAACTGCTCGTATGCATGGATGAGACCGGGGCCGAGTTGCCGAGTTGCCGAGGAGGCGCAAGGTCCGACGCGCCTTTGTACATTGGAGGATGCAAGCTCGCGCATAAGCGGGGCAAGAAGCGCAAGCGCA
>JAPYYZ010025948.1:0-12522 GCA_030522705.1 Eretmocerus eremicus
TTTTGTGACTGGCAACTTGAATGTTCTTTCAAAATGTGTTTTTTTCATAGTAGAGATCAATCTGTACAATGAATGATTTTTTCCGAATTTTTTGGTTCACGCCAATGGGTAAAACTAATTGGTAAAGTTACTTAGCTTCAATGACAGTAACTTTACCAATTAATTTTACTCCCTGGCATGAACCAAAAAATTCGGAAAAAATCATTCCCTGTACAGATTGATCTCTACTATGAAAAAAACGTATTTTGAAAGAGCATTCAAGTTGCCAGTCACAACAAATCATGCCAGACTATCTTTTCGCTGTAGTCGCAGCCGATGATTGTATCCATATGACGTCACGCGGCGCTCGACTACTGAAAGTCACTCTCAAGTTTCTCGACTTTGAAACAATTTGCGCAAGTCGAAAAAGAATTTTGAGAATGATTTCTCAAACTGCACCTTATTCCGCTGAATTTGTTCTAATTTGCCATACCTTTTGTTTAGCGGGTCAAAAAAAATGCAGGTAGCCAATTCTGCCGTCAACTCTATGAGCAGTACACTGAAGAACGATAATTCCATGGTCAAAGTTATAGGACTAGGCAGTATTAGGCAGCTCATTAATCTTGGAAACAGTGAACGGTTCACGAGGTCACTTGTCACTTGTGAGGTAAGAGACGATCTGCTGGATATAACACATCGCATTCGGAGTAAATCGGCCCTGAATTAATATAAAAGGAAAGAATGATCTCCATCTTCACAAACGACTGATTGTGAGCGGAGTTTTGATGAAAACCCATATCCTCGAATGCAGCTGGTACACTTGGAGATTCGTTTCTCTTATATCCAACGTGAAGAAGAATCTGGACAGACAGGGGCTGACAGGGGCAGACAGGGCATGCTTCATTGTGGAAAGCGCGTGCTCCCACTGTACGAGATTTACATGGAAAAGTCATTACGAAAGCATGCAGCGAATCACTTCGGCTATTTGGCGAAGCTCTCGGAATTTGAACTGCAGGCATTTCAACAAACAAGCAAATCCCTACTCAAGGGTGGCTTTGGACTGGATTTGTCGGTCTAAAGCGAATCCGTACATTTGTCCGCTGTCTCCGAGCGATGCATTCAGTAAATGCAAACAAAAATCGAGAGATGAAAATTCTTAGAAGTTCTCTCAGCTAATTTCAAAGCTCCGCCTTCCTCCTATCCCCCTAGGGTTTATCCAGATAAAGCACTACCACACAGTGAGCAAAATACGACAAGCCATTACCCAACACAACTCCAAATTCACTTTTCCAATTCAACTCCAACACAAGTGACGTTGATATTCTCACAGCACAAACTGAACCTGATGTAACTCCTGTAAGATTCCCCGCCTCGTGCAAATGTGTGCGTAACGCTTTACCTGGACGCGCCTTAATTCATCAGTTTATTTTCATCGTACCACGCTCGGCTCCTCGGGACAGCTTATCCATCTCTCGTTGGCGATGACGTGGCCTCTGCTTCGGCTCGGCTTCAAATTGCGCACCGGTGGCGAGCTTCCGTCTTGAGTGAGCCTCCACCAGAGCATAGTTTCGCGCTTCGGCGTCTCCGCGTTCCATCTCGCAAGCTCGGATTTGTTCCGCCTCCCTAAAATTTTCACGACTCGCGATCAGATGCAGCGCAGAGTTTTTTATAAACAATTAGAGCCGATGTAATCGCGAGTGTAACGAGGTACACGCTATATATAATTTGAGTGTAGTGGTAAACTAACCTGTGGCAAGTTCGGAGAAATAGCCGCGCTTCTGCGAAGCTCTGTCGTTGCAAAATTGCAGCTCCATTATGGAAATCGAGCGGCGGATAATTATGTCGCGTCCGTTAATGAGCGAGGACCATTAAGGTCATATGCGACAAATTGCAGACGCCCCCGCTGATGTGCGCTTGGCGGCCTCGATAATTGTTTCGAGATTGCGTTGGTGAGGCTTGTTGACTTCGGCCAATTATTGACGCAACAAGCGTGAAGTTGGACACGCTTAACTTTTACGATGGCGGTCATGCATGGAAGTCCGAGAGTAGGATTACAAGGGGTGGGAAAATCTCGACGGGCTGGTAAATTGATTCCGTTGCATAATAGCGCTGCGCTCGAGTGGTTTTGCCGTTCCGTCGAAATTTTTCTTGTAGGTGTGATTACGTACTAATGAACCCGAGAAGACGCTAATTCCTGGCGCAGTTTCTAGAACGTCAAAGGCTTCTGAATATAGGAATATATTTATAAAGTGCTCCCAAGCCCTCCGCCACTCTAAGCGCTGTTTGATATAATTTATAACTTCCGTCATCTACGATGATTTTTTTCCAACGTACCTTAGCTCAAAGACCTATTCAGACCGACTTATTTCTGACTTACGGAAGAGTTATTTTTTCACTTGGCTTCGAGGGGGGATGTGCCCATTTTCACCATTCGCTCAAATTCGGTTGAGCGCGTCGCACATGATTTCGCGCCTAATCATTATATTAGAATCAATAATAGGGCTGAGGATGAGTCGAGGTAGATGGAAAGAGAGCAAATTGCGCGCTGTCTGGTCATTGCAGAGCGTCGGGGAGCCCAGGTATGACGATTTTACTGCGTGAAACGCGATTTCTCACATCTTGCGAGTCAAATGTGGTGCTCGCAGATCCAATTTCACTGGATCCAATTTCACTGTTACCTCTAAAATGAGTTTCAATAGAAGTTATTTGAGTATGTGGAAACCAAATTTTCCAATTTCATGAGAAGGGGTTGAAAGATATTGAGGCAACAAATCGGATGAACTGAGAGACGATAGAATTGCTGTGGAAAATTATTTTGGGGCAGGTTCTATTCAAATTTTAAAAATGTCAAATAGTTTCGATCGATAATCTAAACTTCATCACTTCGTTCTCTATGCTTCAACATAACAAACACGAAAAAAAAAATCACGGCAACGTCTGTGAGCGCGCATCTCCAAGATCACAGTGGTGGTGAAATTGGATACCATGGCAAACTTGAGGGTTGCACTCACCTTACCAATAAAGATCTCGAATAAACGTGCTTGGCTCACATGAGTGAATATTTCAACATCGAAACTTTGGTTGACAATTATTCGATGTGATAAAATTCTATTAGAATTGGCGGCTTGATTGTGTTGATATGTTTTTCAAGATTTTTACAGATGAATGTATGAATATTTGTCAGGGTTTTGAATGATTTTCTGGCCGCCTCCCTCTCGCTATCTTTTCTTCTCACAAGAAAGCCTCGTCTAAGCATGGTATCGAGAGAAATCTGTATCAACCACTCATGGATCAACTATTTGCATACCGTATATAAATATTGCGTGAAAATAACTAGGAGCAGTACTATCAACTGATGTGCTTTGATAGAAACGAAGAACACTTATTTCCATCGACTCTTTTGATTTTTCGTCACTCCCATTCCAAAAGTTAGCATAATAGTTGGTAAGAGAGTTCAGTAGAATATTATTGACTATGAAGTTATTTTAAGTCCATCGTCACGTTTATTGAGTAGACCGGTGAATTCTGCTTAATATCGCGTGAGAGATTTTCTCTCGCAAGTATCGCAAGAAAGTGGAAAAGGGCGCTTTTCTCTGAATTTAATCGACAAAAGATTTTCATTTTTGTTGAAAAATGATATTGGAACAACTTAAAAATATATCCCGACAATATCTCAGAGATAAGTTTCCATTTCATTTAAAGTTCATTCTAGGGCACCGTGCACACGCCTGCACACCACAATCAACTTGTGAGTGAAATAACTATTTTCAATTGAATGATTTCAATCAAAATTCGCGCCACGCTGTCGTGTGGAATGGATTCAGTAGATACTCGTTCCCCTCGTCGAGAGCTTCTCAAATCCTCACGTCATTTGAGGACAAAAATAGAAGCAGGATATCTGAGAGAAAAGTAGTTCGCGCGAGAGAAAGTTCGGAGCACGCATGTTTCAGGAAGTTATTCGATCTCAACTTGTCGATTGTTTCCCACTCGGAATTGGGGCTGTTGTCTTGGCAATGAGTTGACTCAGGATACCGAATACTTTTGCAACGGAGAAATCGACGCGGGAACGAAGAAACGGATATAATCGCTCTCGAGGAAGATGACAAAGCGAAAATGGCGTGTAGAATTCGTGGGGAGATGTTGGCTGATAAAGATTCCTGCGACGGAGGGTCGTTGGCTGCCTGGGTCACGTACGACGGATCGAATTCTCGTATATACAATCATTCTATCATTACGTAGTTTCCGTTCTTGGATTCATTTAGTCTTAATCGATATCAGCATCTGTCTTGTCGCCGCAGGAAATACCCAGAATATATCTGTGCCGATCTCAATTTCTATGTGCAGGAGTCCGACCAGTGGCGGTGGAAATTGCGTTTCGAGTTTTTTCAGTTGATTTTCATGCCAAAAAGCACTAACTGAGAGCTTACAAACTACTCTGAGTGAAGCCGCGCCTCAGGGGATTCCGAGAAATTTCGCTAAATTCGCGTTACCATCCATGCTCCCTGGAAATTCACTTACATTTCGGATTGCAATATGTATTTATTTGCAATCAATTGATATCCGCGCAAATACTGGAGAATCGAGCCTAGCTTCGGAGAAATTTTGAGCGAGAGAGATTAGAACTCAAAGGGTGGCCTCATACACCACCAGAAAGTAATATTGCAGCTCGATTTCAATATTGTCGGATTGCGTCGAATCGACTCGAGTATCAAATCGTGGTAGGTGAAATTAGCCAAAGCCTGTTGATACAGAACTATGATACTACGTAGAAAATCAATCACATCACGAGTATACAATATGTGCTTACTTTCAATCAGTCAATATCCTCGTAATTCTCTGAGAACAGGAGCACCGTGTCCGGCGAAATTTGTAAAGAAAGAGATGATACTTCGTGGATAAAGCAATTATACACCATAATAAAAATTGGACCTCAAGTATTACGTTCCGTGGCCTTTGAAGTTGAGTCCAACTGGTGTTAAAAAACGTCAAATCAACTCGAACAATCAAAGTATATCAGACCTCAATCTCAGCAAAGTTGGTAAGCATAGAAGATAATTACAGATAGAGGAATTAATTATCCTAATCATACGAGGGAATCCTCCTCCCAAAGAGACATCCTTCATCCTGATACCGATGCTAGTATCATTATGAGTGACTCCATGAATACTTAAAATTATTCGATTTTGAATGGGAAAAATTTTTCCCGACATTTGTGCTGCTTTTTTAGGAATAGAGTTGGTTGGATTAATAGTGTATTCCATATTTACGCAGCCAATAATACGTCAATTGTCAGTACTTTGCCCAAAGTTGGGACACTTGGTAATAGAACACAATTGGTCTTTGCATAAATATTGCTCCTTTCATCACGTGATAAACTAACGAAAATAAAGGAAGACAGACATCCAATGAATTGTATATATTCTATTGATCAAATATATACACTTACGAGTCCAGCCGATGACAGAGCCAATTCGATGTCTCCTATATTTCAAAAAAACTATTTTGACAAGAGTCTTATACGATGGGTTCCAATTGTCTCCCACGCATTCTATGAGATGTCACTTTCTAAAAATGTGTACAATATTATACAAGTGCATATTATGATGTTTTTCTCTTCAAATAATCAATAAAGTACGGGAAAAACAGAACAGTATCATCTTTCCGAGTGTGAAATAGTTGACGCAGCATTATTCGCTTTGAGTAGCCAATCTTGATTCTGAAAAACCCAATTGACTGTTTGGGTGATACATAAATTAATCCCCGTCATACAATTGAGCGCTCATTGGAAATCTAGAATACACAACGTTTTCTACGCATCAATAGACCACCCATCATCAAAATTGACTCAAAAGAATGAGCTCACGCGATTTCACGCGTGGTTTATCTCAACTTGGACTGCCCTGTGAATTGATAAAATAAGCCAGATATTAACTAGATTGAGAACCATATAAATAGATGATGAATTTGCAGACATCGGATAAACAGCTTTCTCAACACTGATCGAGGACTCAAACAAGAAGGAAACAAAGGAAGTTATGCACACGAGGAATTATATCGGCGTGAAACTACTCAAATTTTCTCCATCCAGGTGGACAGTGTTCATTCATCTTTGCAGGACAACATTTATCAAAGCAGCATGCGTCGACGATTCCTCTGTTGTCATTCGTGAAGCTCGTGGGCGGGGGTAGAGTGCTACAAATCTCTCTAAGCTTATTGGTAAGATCTTCCTGGCAATAATGCTCCGAAAACTTCTGACCACCACAATATGTTCCTGAACCATCAACGACAAGGGTATCCAAATTTACCAGCAGTATTGTAAAGAAGGCGAGGTATTCAACTTTCCCCAGCATTCTTTTGATTTTCTTGTGAGTCTGAAATTGACAACTGTTCCTCATTATACTTGATTCTTCGTAGAAACTGAATTATTAACTTGAATTTGAATCATATATCTCGTAGTTCTCACATATAGTTGTAAATCGATCGCTTACCTTCTAGGATCTTCTCAAAGAGCAAACAATTGTTTGGTTGTTTCTCCAGCGAACACAAGTGGCGACGAAGTGTAAAAAGTCTATAACTTTAGTGCGTTACCTCCACTAGGCGAGATTATTGTGACTCTATGAGCTCAATTCTCTAGATTTATACTCCAATGCTCCGTTGATAAAATATTGCACGTATTTCGTTCTCGAGCGATATGGGGTTATCGTATTGTCAATAAGCGTCAAACTTCGAAAAACTTCAACTTCTCCTGATTCTCCCCGATAAGACGTGTTCAATTCAGGCCTGACTGCTGGAGTGAATTAATGTGAATTTTCCATTTTCTTTCCTTGGTTGGTTGGGGGCAGAAGGGAAGAATTCAGCTCATTACGACCATTTTTACGTCCAAGCGGATCAACAGAGTGAATGGAATGAATGAGTAGCACTGGAAACGTGTAACACATACTTGATGTCAATAAGACAAAAAAGCTGCCCGCATGGGTGATGCGGGCAGCTTTTCATCCTGCAGATTATCATCCTGCTGATCCTTGACAATATGGCTCAAAACTGAAAGAATCACCATGATGAATTTGTCTAAACTAATTGGGGCGAAGCCCCTCCATCCGTGACAATGCAATTTTCCGAGCCCCATTTTGAGAAAACTACCGGACCGATCCCTACCAAATTTTGCAATCGCCATCCATTGCTATTACCACTTCAAATTTCGTATTGATTGATATGACTCAATTATAATAGGTAATATAGCTCATTTCAGTTATCGGCGTCGCCTTCTGTTCATCCTCGTCACTGTTTCTCGCTCTGCCGCGCATTTTGCTCGAAAACTGCCAGGTAATTCAAAACTTTCCTTCCATCGAAATGTATTACTTATATCGAGTTTACACAACCTAGTCTCCTCTTCTATTCGATCGGTCAACGACTCGATAACACGTTGACGGTCTCAAAATACGCCAGCTCAGAAACAATTGTTCCACTTTTCATTGAAATTCATCTAACAATGATTATTAGGTTTATTCGATTTTCGGGCTGGCAGCTGCGCCGCAGCTGTGAGAGCTCCGATGATCGAATATAGTATATTAAGCAGTGATGGCGACAAGCTTGCTTTTCGCACGAGGGTGGAAAGCTTTCGCCAAAGTCTCTTAATATGTCTTTCACTACTCTAACTTCAAAATCGGACATTTCTCCCCTTTTTGCGCCTCTTGTAATGAAAAATATCACATCACTTCCGGCGGAAGAGCTCGCTGATGTAATCTACTATTTTATAATACTGTGCGGAAAGTTAGGCATACGCAGAGCATAAACAAAACGTACTGCATCAACCATTCGTATATGATCATGTCCTGCATGGAGAATAGGGTAGGCGGGATGGGGTGGGTCGTCTTGGGCGTAGGGTCAGCGGGGGGGTTTTGTGCCTCAACCTAGAGGTAGGCCAAGTCCGAACATGCATAAGCCCTGACAATTCGGCTATTCGGAGTTATATGAACATGCAGTGAAAAACATTGTGATGATGGACATTATTACTGCTAAGCGATAACGGGCTATTTCACTCACGCAGTCGATAAACAGATGACCATTGGGCACAAGAGGTGAAATGGAAGCTATACCTCGAAAATGAGCATTTTCCTCGTAGAGCTAGTCCCCACAAGAACAAATGATATTATAAACTCTGACTGAGTTCAGTACACGCACATGGTGATAGAATCTTCACTATTCCATCGCGATAACAGAAATATTCGGATCATTATCTCATAACTATCTTTTAGATTTCATTTCCCTCACGTTCAGTTTTCATCTATCTCGAGACAGTTCTTTCCGTACATTTGATCGGCTCTCTCGCCCAAACCCGTAGGCGATCAAAAATAAAAATTCGACACCTGCCTGAGCGGGCGGGGTTTCGCTCCCGCAAGCCAAGATTTCGAACCTCATCCTCACGCAGAAGATCTCTCGGGCTGGACAACTGACGTTCAATCAAGCATAAACGATTAGAGGCCCATTAAATTTTGGGAACGAAGTTTGAGTCATAATTAGCGCGATGATTACTATGTTGATTCATCCTCTTTAGCCTCTCTCGAGATTTTGCACGCGCGTCAATCTTCGCAGCGAGTTTTGCACACAGTCCGTTGCGAGCTTGCGAATTCGCAACGTAGAAAATTCTCTTCACCTTTGACCGACCGGGTACCCCAGCTGAGCGCTCGGATCGATTTGTTTTCGTGCGATGCGTGCGCCGCGCACTTGGCGACGATCATCGTGCAATCCTCTCGGGCAGTTTCTCTCCCTCGTCGACGACACGTAATTAGGGGCTGCCGTAGCCCACACAGCAGAAGCTACAAGAAGCAACGTTTCCATTCCACGCGCAGCTACCCACCCCCTCGGCCAGCCACCCCGAACCCCAAATAAATCCCTCCCCGCAAGTGACGTGATCGCGAGAGAGCCACAGTGCGGAGAGCAACAAAGAGTGTCAGAGCACAGCAGAGAGGCAACCGAGCAGCGCTACACACCTATATATATCGACAGGTAGACCAAGAGACGAAGAAGGACATATCTATACAGTCGGGTCCATCACCGGAGGCGTCCATTATCCATCTTTCGGCGCGTCGGAAAACACCCTCGTCGAGAACGTCCCATCCGCAAGCCAAACACAGTGTCTCACACCAACGAGTACCTACACCCGCACACAAGCTCAGCCGGCAGAGTACAGCAGGTGCGCGGACATCGAGGCATCGCTGCAGCCCCGAGTGTTTCCCATTCGAGGCGATGCTGGGGCTCGTTGTTCACCAGGTCGCCGACGAACTAGGCCCGGGAGAAATTTCCGCGTCCACGTCGTCGTGCAGCAGAAGCCGTCAACTGTGAGAGGCCGCGGGGCGCGCGACGAGCCTCGAGAGGTAGATCCGGCTGGCAGGAGAGGACAATAACGAGTGTATGCGCGGGCCCGGGCCGCCGGCGAGGCCGGACCGCAGCAGGAGCAGTCGGCCCGCTGCTTCGGGCGCCCATAGCGCCCGCGACAACAGCAAAACTGGATAGGCTACCCGACTACCTCCGCGACACCGTCGACTGGTTCCTTGGGTGAGTAACCTGGTGCCCTTCAACCCTACGATGAGAAAATTTCTCGCAGCGGGTGGAATCGCTCTAATGGCTCGTTGGAATGTTTATCGAGCGCCGCGCGAGGGGTAGATTGTTCACCTGTGCACAGCTGATCCCACGCGCTCAGGTTATTTTCGGCGCGCGTCTGCTCGTGTGTGCGCGCCGTTTTATATTGCGTAACGTCGCTCATAACCTCTCCCCTCCTCTCTCTCGAGTCTGTGTACAAGCGTAATCGAGCGTAATCCGCGAGCGTGTAACGCCTCGGGGAAGAGCTCGATCCGCGTAATTTTGCGAGAGTGATTTTTCTCGCCAGCTTTCACTTTCTCGTCGTCTGCAGTACTTACAGTGTCTCTATGGTCTCGCACATCGTGCGATTCTCTTTCCGATTCTCTTACGATGCGCGCCGCACGAGAGGCTCGTTGTCACTCGCAGTCACTCGGCAGTGCAAGTATATTTGGTATGTTCGTTTTGCAATGGGCAGTGTAAACGCTCGAGCCATGCTGTGCGAGCAAAAAATGGGAGAGCTTGAGACGTTCCTTGAGCGTTTTCGCGATGAGAAAAAAAGAGGCGCTATTATATATATAGGACGGGATTGTCCGATTGCTTCATGCTGAGAGTTTGCTGATGAAACCCTTGGTAACTCGATATTACCTTCTATTATTTCATCTTGTGAAGACTCTCTTCTGATGGCATTGTTGAAAGCCCTCGTAGTTTACTACGCTGACGCGATTCGTGAACTTTTTTCAATGGAAGAGCAAAAGATGGGATAGAGAAGGGAGAGCAGTGCAGAAAAGTGTACAGGTTGGGGGAGGAACGAGTGTGCCAGGCTCTTGGAATCGCTTGTTTTGAGCCCATTCGTCTCAATTAAAGTCTCTGGGAAATTGGCTCGCCGCTTTCAATTGGTCTTTTATCGCTAGATTACACATTTCGAGTGGCTCATTTCATTAGCGATACTCGATATATATGTGTATGCCTCCTAATTGCGCTCATTGATCGGCAATAGGCGATTCGAGGTCGCCGAAAGATTGCACTTATCAGTAAACGGTGTGAGCTGTCCCAATCAACTCTGCGATAGTCACTATATACCACGGTTCCGCTTTGAGCTGTAATTGCTACCAAGAGTTTATCTTCCTGGCGAAGTAATGACGAAACTTTTTCCGCAATTCTGATATGTAGTGTGCAATATCTAATGGTGCGAAAGTCTTTGACCGATGGCTAAGATCAGAGTTTTTCGATCGGTGTTCTTGTTTCAAGGTGTTCGAAATCCTTCGGAGCGTTAAATTTGACAGCCAACAGAGGTCTTGATTAACCTGAAGATGCCATGGAAGATGTCGTGGATAATCGTAAAAATTCCCTGTCCAGGAATGAGTTTTTTTTCAGAAATTCGAATATTTTGACATTCTCACATTAATGGCTCGGGCGAGAAAGAAGGATCAAACACATGAATGATCTCCGTGTAGCATGGAAAATTATTTGTGTCCAGGTGTCCATCCCGAGGTCCATCCATGAAATTGATACATTTTTTCAGTTTCACCTAAATCACGTTTAGTAGATGGAACATCTTTCTTAACAGATTGTGGAAGTTTTATCACTAAAAATGTTATCCAAAAAGCATTTTTGTGGTGTGATCTGTTCCTCGCGAGCAAGCAAAGGAGCTTTTCTGTACCAACCTACTCAGAGGAATAGATCCATTCTCCAGCAAATATATCTCTAAAAAATCAACTCTGCAACCTAAAAAACAGTTCCGCCCAAAAAGCAAAACTGATGGTTTTTCCCGAATGCAAAATTCCGGCTCAAGCAAGATGACACCGTGAGTGATGCATTCCGAAATCGAGAGGACCGATCTCTTTGTCACCATCTTGTCATCAACACAAAGAACGATACACTCAATCTTTTCTCATCCGAGCATATATATTCACTCATTCGAATACGGAGAGCCGAAAGCTCCAAAGCAAATCGACAAATGAGTACGACGCAAAAGTTTTAGCGTGCGCGAGACGTTGGGGCTCTCTGACGTCGATGCGTACAATGGCCGTGACGAATATTCGCCCATACTCACGCACAAGCTCTCGCCTCGCACACAATGAGAAACAAAGCTCGCAAAAATCTTAAGCAATGGCAAGTACACCTGTGCGAAGCATCAGACCTACAGAAAAATCCGTCTCGTTCCACAACGAATGTTAAATAGTCGATATGTTGCACACGCGATGATTCAGCCCGGGCGATTATGAATCACGATTTTCTTCGCGGCCTCGGCGCACCTTACTCGCTCGAAAGACTCGCAAACAAGATAACGGGGCGACGATTCGAGGGGGCCCCGAAAATAGCGCGGTCGCGAATATAAGTATCGAAGAGGAAGCTCAGCTCGCACGTGATATAGCCGGACTTTGGTTCGTGTAGAAAACCGGTTTGCGTATTATTCGCAAATGTGGCCGCGCGTATATTTGTGATGATCCGAAAGAGCGGCTCTCTCGCTCTAAAAAGGAGGCGGCACAAACAAGAGAGAGAGCCCGGTTTTAGGGGACGAGAATCTTGCTCCCCTTTTGTAGGAGAGTTGAGAGCTTCTGATCCGATCTGCTCTTTAGTAATTCTTTCGAATCTTCTCGGTAGGACTCTTTACTCTTGTTGTGCGAGAGGCTTGTTGAGACGCGGCGGTGATTTTGGTATTGAACGCGTTTTATTAATGAATTGTTCGAGTATTCTGAAGGAGACGTTTAGCATTAGCTTGTATTCGATCGAGTACGTATGGAAAATGATGATTTTTTTATCCGCGTGGCAAGTTGATGTCTTGGAAATGAGACTTTGAGAGGGATTGATTGATGAGGTAGAACTCGCTGATTAATCGCGCTTCTGAGCTTCTTTGGTATAATTCCTGATCGATAGCCCCAAATTTCCATTGTGCATATACACCTATGCACCGACTGACGACCCCCTCGTGTGCTCCTCTCATCGGATTATCGTCAGAGGCTC
>JAPYYZ010025953.1:0-10785 GCA_030522705.1 Eretmocerus eremicus
GTAAATGGCTAAAAACTTTGAAAAATCGTGAAAAATTCAGTTTTTCTCGTTTTTGACCGGATTGCCACACCTCAAAAATTCCAAAAAAATCATTTTTCACTAGATTCTAACAAGATGAACAAAATATTTTTTTCCAGAGGGGGGTTATTTTTAATTTTTTTTTAATAGAATTATGAAATTTGACAATTGCTCCCATAATTCAAATTTTCCGCTAAAAATTCTGAAAAAAATTTCATCAGATGCGTCTTGTAAAGACAAAATTTTCCTTTTTTAAAACGTCTGAATCGGTTCATTTGACTCGGAGTTATGATTTTTTCAAGAAAAAAGTCGTTTTCCGGGGTAGTTTCAACCCCCTCTCACCTTCAGGGCTGAAAATTGTTGGAAAACATCCCCTCAGCATACCCTATCGAATGGTATTTTTTTAATCCAGATCGGCTCGTGGGCAATTTTCACCATCATACCCGGCTATACCCTTTTTCATAAAATCCCGATGTACGTGAGAAGAACCAGGGAAAAATGACCAAGATTTTGAGCTACCCTAGTCAAAAGTTCCCGACGAAATAGTCCAAGGTTGGAATCCTTCGTGGATTTCCAATTCTCCCAGTGGAACTCTTCGTGCAACCCTATGTAGGATAATTTCAAAAAAGTCCCATGAGTTCCACCAGTGAAATTTTTGAGAGATCCATGGGTGTCTCCCCACAAAATTCTTTACATCCCGATGTAAAGAGTCTACGTGAAAATTCACGCGAAAATTTTCCGTGGAATTACCTCAACGTATAAAAATCCACGTGAGTGTCCCCGTAGAATTTCTCGTAAGAAGAATTCCACGTAGTAATCTTGGATTTTCCACGGGTATTTCTACGTTGCCATTGTATAAAGAAAAATATATGAACTACCTTGTAGTTTCCGTAAATGGAATCGACAGAGCAGGTAAAGAATAGTTTCCTACTGCTTTCTATGTGGAAATCGACGAGAGTTTCAGTAAGTACACGTGAAATTCCCACTGTCGACTTGTAAAACTGAGTTCGCCACCAGATCTGAAGGGTCCACGTGGAAATTTCCCTGGAAATTTCATACGGGAATCCTCGTGGAATACCCGAATCATTTCACATGGAAAGTCCAAAAATGTCACGAGGAATCCGGCCTGTGGAAATCCACGTTGATTACTCCGTGGGATTTTTTATGAATAGAATTTCGAGTGACATTTCTGGATTCTTTAGTGGGAACTCCGGGTGAAATTACCATGGGGACTCCTCGTTGGCATTTCTGATTGGGTTGCACGCGTGAGATTTTGTCATGGTCTATGAGTACCTAAAAAGAATTTCGTAGATATCCCAAATTCAAGAAACGTCTCTCTCTTAAGAAAATGGGGGTTGAAGGGGTGAAGGTGAAAATCTCCAACATGTGCTCATCCCCTAAAAGATTTTCTTTTCTCCTGAACTTGGCCACTCGAGGAACTACTCAACACCTCGATAGTCAAAGGCTCCACCTACCCTGGACGCGAGCGTCCGTCGTCCTCCCCTCGCTAGAGCACGGCATAGTGGAGGGCTCCGTGATTATCTCGCAGCAGCGCGACGCAGTCCTCCATGTCGCAAATTATCGTTAATCGCGCCGGCTCTCGACTGGCTGCTCCGGCGCGGCTCTGCCGAGCTCATTGCCCGATAGCCGAAGCCCGGGGGGTGGGAAAAAATATCGCGAGACAGGGGTAAAAAAGCCCCAGAGAAAAACGGGCCCATTAAAGGGCTTACGTGGAAAAACGGCGACATCAGTTATGTGCAGCCGCGCGCCGCGATGCTGCGGCCAGTATATAGCCGAGCGCGTGTTCAGCCGTGTGTGCGGCGGTGGCGGTAAAAAACTCATTCGTGACACCAGTCGCGGAGCGATTTGGTAGCGGGTAATTTGTACTGGTTTCTCCTTTCTCGCACTCCTCCTCCTCCTCCTCCTCCTCCTCTTCGTTTTTCTCTCCTTGCTCTCCTCTCATTCTTTACCTCTCACTCAGGTGTATGCCGCGCTCAACGCGCCGTAACATTTGTATTTGCCGCCCGAGATAGATCGATTCACGGTATGCCTATTAATCGCTTCAGCTGACTCCCCAAAAGTGATTAAAGTAAAGTCAATATTGGACTGTTGTTATCGGAGACTATGCTCGGATCGACTCCTTGGGGGAGGGGGGGGGGACTACGATACATTATACAGAATTGAGAAAATCTGCGTGAGAACTTCACAGAGGGT
This sequence comes from Eretmocerus eremicus, assembly GCA_030522705.1. Lineage (NCBI taxonomy): Eukaryota > Metazoa > Arthropoda > Insecta > Hymenoptera > Aphelinidae > Eretmocerus > Eretmocerus eremicus. The sequence goes on from JAPYYZ010025953.1 coordinate 2,233, forward strand.
AGCGCGAGGTGGCCCTCTAAAAGACCCGTAAGATTCCACTTTTTATGGCCCAATGATGGCCATGTGAAGATCCACGGCAATGCTTCACGACTTTTAACTAAAATGTCAAGGATTTTTGATAATAGAATCTTCAAGAACAGACTCATAGAAAAGCACATAAGGAAATCATGCAAACATTTCAGAGTGGGTATAAATATTCTCTCGTGAGAATTTCGAATAGAAATACAAACTGAGCGATTATCACTCAACTTTTGACCTACGATTGAAATTTAAATGCGCCGACGAGTGGAAATGTCGATTCGTAGAATCCACATCTCCGTGTGGATTTACAGCTGCAATTTTGAGATCTTGCGGTCCGCCCTCGACCCCAGAACTTTTTGTAGGAATGTATGAGAAATCTCACATCCACTTTTCACGTGAATAATTGAAATTATTTAAATGTGCATTCTCTTAATTGGAAACTGTTGTCTTAGATCCTTGAAAATCTCGCGAAAAATCTTCAAAGAATCCTATAGGTAGCAAGTTCTAGCAAGGCACTCTTTCATAAGTTCTTAGAGTTGGACTAACCCATGAAGATTCCCTGTCGGAATCCACAAGGATTCTCAGTATTCTCACGTGAACTGCTTGGGGTGGGCGGTCTGCCTACATCACGTCAAGCGAGAGATAAAGAGTATTGGTATCCAGAATATTCCTCGGTGGAGCTACTCAGTCATCACTCGATTGCATATATAGTTGACGACGAAATTACACATATGCATAGAAACAGGGCGAGCAGTTTGGTATATTCCCCACAGCTTACGTTTGATGAGAAGCTGCGCCATGAAAGATAGGGCCCTCATATTTACGAAGATCGCGAGTGTAAAGTGAAAATACGAGACCCCCTCGTCATAACTTCCACTACTTCCCCGATAACATAGAACAGCAGACGCCTCATTGCGTGACTTTCTCTCGTACTCTTTATTACTCGGGGGAGTTTCGCGAGTTCTGTAATTTCTGAACAGTCAACGCGGAGGCACTCAGTAGTGGCAAGTAAGCTGTGGGCGACTTATCGACCTCGAACATTGACCAACAGCGGGCATAGCCCATCATCCACATCTAGCATTGGGTCGCGTGGACAACCTAAAGGGAGACGAGGGCCCGCGCCCGGCTCACCCGCATTCGGCGGATCGCGACCTCGCGTTCGAGCGTGCATGCAAAGAGCTGCGCGCGGTTTGCCTTGACAAAATGTCCGCCGCACTGAACGGCTGCGGGGCCTTGGCCCTGCCCCACCAGCACAGTCGCGCTCTTGCAGCTAAACGCTCTCGATCCTTTCTGCGGCCCCCGATGCGCGAAATGGCGGCCCCCGATGCGCGAAATGGTTGTACGCTCCAAGCCAATTCAGAGCAAATCGGTCCACATGGGCGCGGGTGGCGCGAGGAGCTGGCGCTCACGCACTCGCGCCTTATCAAACGAGTCGGCTTGCCGGTTTCTTCTTTATATCTCTGTGTCGGCTTGGCTCTTACAAGTCCTTCGTCTTCGGAGACCTCGGCAGATGCATCGGAGCGGAACAGCCGCATCCCGCGTCCTTATCTGAGCTGTTGAACACCGCCAGCCAGGGCGCGCAGATAAGGGCGCGAGGAGCTGCCAGACCGCGTCTCGGATGGAGAGATGCGGCACGCAACTGAACTCAGAGGCTCCCCTCGTCTCCTGCTCTGATCTCATTGACTCGCACGCGCATTTCTCCGTTAACAAAGACTAGATCGAATCTACGCGTTCCATTCATTAATTATGATGCGCATCTCAATTCAGGGCATCATGCTTAACAATCCTCGTAACAATCTGGACAAAACTGCGTCACAAAGTAAGGGATGAAGATGGGCACCACATGAAACTGAATCTCAGATCATCATTTAGAATACTGTACGTTCAGTGAGCGGAGGTTTGCAGGTGTACTTCATAGAGTTTTCTCTTTCCTTTACAGAAATTCACAGAAAATATTACTCACTCTAACAGTGGTAATAGGCGCTTCCCAAAGCCATTAAGTATAATGTTCGAGCTTTTCTGAGCTCCGCACGATGACATTAGCATTGTTGATATTCCTCTATAAACTTTCATAGATACCCACCCCACAATGCACTAACATCGCTAATGTCATTGTCATTGCAGTTCAAAGGTACTCGAGCGTTAGATTCTGCATCTTAGCTTTGGGTATCAACTCTTGGTGCTGATATAGGACTCTTTCTGCAATTCCAACTGAATCTATTGACTGTGTCTGAAGGTCTCTTACGTAAAGGGCCATACGAATGAGAACTCAAATCATCCAATGGATACTTTCGATTCGATTCTCGCCTATCGATCAGTTTCGGGAGCCCTCTGTACAATATCTCTACTGCGACCACCCAACTCTGATTACTTCTGAACCAGCATCTACATTTGGATGGTGGCTATAAAAAATATCCGTCCAGGATAGATAAGCGGATTATCAGTACCCCTATATACCTGGATCGGGCGAACGTTGAGGTATTGACCCGGCAACCAACTTCTACAGATATAATTCTGTCTCGTCGCTGGCAACGTTTCAATATCAAAGACTAGAAAAAAACAATTTCCGTAGTCACGGTGACGACGAGCTTTCATCCAATCAGAGATGAAAAAGCACTTCTAACGTAAAAATTGAATTTATATAGAAACTTTTTCACTCATCCGAAGCTGGTTTAGAGGCGGAATTCGTCATGTTCGTTACTCGGAAGTATCAAAAATGACAGACGTAAGACAAATGTTCCGTTTGAGAAGGCTGGAATATTTCGTCAGTGTTGGGTACTTTAAACTGAAATTGCTTTAGGCACAGAAAACCCTATGCCGGGATACAACAAAATTCAAAGAGGAATGATCTAGTGGAGAACTGGAATCACTCGATATGACACTGATGCCGAAATTTCACAGCACCGCGTGACCACGAGTCCGAGCGACCAAGCACCCAGTGCTTTGGTGCAATGAGCAAAGATGCGATCCATCCGATCCGCAATCGAGGTAAGATAACCTTGGCCGGGTTGCTGGTGTCGCTAATGATGGGATTCCATCGCTGTGCGAGACGCTTTTCCATGAGCTCGGCAACAGATGCTCCACTGGCGGCTTATTCTGCACTACCGCGACGCGTGTGAAGAAGGCGGAGAAAAACGAAGGAGAGCGGAATGAAGATGAGAGCTGGGAGGTACGGGACACTTTACAGTTATTGATGGATTGCCCTGCACCTCGCCAACGACGCGAGGCAGATTACCTTGCTAATTGACAAGCTTCGCAGAGCCCGAGCATTCATCATCGACTCTGCTCCTCCCACGTGCTACACGTGCTCGTCATTTTATACGAGTTTCGTCTCATATCCCGGCCATATTTCAGATGGCAAATCGGCTGTTCAAAATGATGATTTTCGTGAGCGAACGGTTGTTTGATGCCGCAATCAATCAGATAAGGGGGATAGCCCGGATATGAGGTCGGAGTTGATAAGAATCGGAATTTCGCGCCGAAATGGGGAATTCGATGAAACGATAGACTGAGTGGATCAAAGTCACGCTGCTGCGTATACGAATACCGCAAAATGAATTCTGAATTATTCGAATATTGATGCGGTTAGCAATTTCTATCGCAAGATTATCAAGGCACCATCCTTGTTTAAAAGAAGTTCATCCAGATGCATGTTTGTCCATCCCTTCGCATACTCAGAATATAAAACTAAATTTGGGTACCCTTCATCCAAGAAAAGAATTTTCTGAGACAGAAAAATAGATTCAGAATCAGCATTACCATCAGTTAGCTGGATGTGAACCATGATAGAGTAAGTTCCAATTCATGGAGAGCTAATGTAGTCTTAAAGAATTCAAAATGGAATTACTCCGCTATATTTCGCAGCCGTCCAATTGTTTCCTAAGATTGAAGTTCGTCAAGGTTAATCTTGTGTGAGATACTAAATTTTTTGCAAGGTGTGTAGAGATGATACGCGAATTTGTACATCATTCACTGAAACTCATGCCAACTCACTCATACACACACCTTATGCTAGCTACCTACTCTCCAGCTCTCGCGAGCGAGCTGCTATATCTATCGTATGCCTCTAACACTCATCATGAATGGATGATGCAAAGAATAATCATGTTTCCTGATTCTGTACCCAACACACCCGTCTCTATTCCTTCCAAAACTGAGGTGCGAGAATTATTCATCCGAGTGTACGAATTGCTTTTCGAAAGAGACTCATCAGACTGCGCCGAAGTTGATCACCGAATTTCAATTCGATACAAGCGGGACAATATCGAAACTAACTGTAGCCCAAAGAGTTAGATAGGCATCATCTTTCTCACGACTGATTAAACGAGAGGTTAAATTATGACGGTTCAATGAGCTGTCCGCGTTGGACTACGGAAAGAGTATTCCCTATGTCTTACTGATTACCAACAAGTCACCAAGTAGATCTTATCTAGCAAATATTTGTACCATCATGTTCGCGTCAGAAATTATAAAAACAATCAACCAACGCCCTGGTAGAAGATGGAAATAAAAATGTCCAGAAATGGGCCAATAGTAGCCAGTTTCTACTCGAACTGGCCAGAAATCGTCCAGTTATGGTTAATTTTTGGCAATCTCGAATTCGCTTTTCTACCAGGTGCAAGATTTCCGAATAACTGACCATTTTGTATCAAAGATGTGACCATCCAAAATTAAGGTATTCCATTCACTATCAATCCGGTGGCTAAGGGATCATACACAAGGAAAACACTGTTTAGAGTGTAACAAATCATTCAAATCTGAGATAACTTTCAATTTGCACGTTGAGTAAAAGGCAGATTTGTTAATATAAGTATGTCATTTGATAGGAAAAACCACTTGTTGATTTGTGGTGATGACCTTGAACAAATTAACGATACCAAGATGATGAGATTAAATTCCCTTGATTCGGATAGTTGATATACAACCATCTTGAACATGGATTTGCGATCGATATAGTGGAGATCGATACTGTTGCATGCTTGTGCAGACCATTACTCTGATATACCATCGATAGGGGTATCTCGAGCAATCCTTGTATATTATCAACTTATGCGCTGCCCTTCCATGTATCAAATCCGCAAAAAGATAGGTTGAATTCATAATTGAATTTGTTCTGGGAAAGATCAGCGCACCCAAGCTGATAAAGTATGCAAATAACTTGTAAAACCCAGTTATACACGACACACTCAACACGGATTACCTAGGAAAAATCGAGCCGTTTAGAGAGATTTACTTCACCGATACAGGTATTGTTTTGGAATAGGCTTGAGCTTGAACAAGACTCCTCTTGTTGAAGGGGGCTGTTCCTAGTTGATTGAGAAGAGTAACCTTAGTACCATAAAGTAGGGTCACTCGCTCCACTTTTCGACTTTGTCAGGCTGCCAATCTTACAACTCTTTTGAAAATGACAATTGTAACCATGGAAGATTTTGAATACCGTAGAGGACTATGAAATTCCCCCTCAAAATATATTTTTCGAGGCTCTATCTTTAGGTCATATAGAAAATATAGGGTGGCTCAACTTATCCTACAAAGTTGAGTAACATGGGCCACCGGCATTCATAATCAATGGATTTGAAAATCCATGCACCTGCACTAGATGGTTCATACTTGTTTTTGGGGTTCGAGTGCTCTTGGAAGTTTTGTTCCTGTTCAAGATAATCATCGTAGCAAGTCTGCCAAAATCTTTCTTCGTGCTGTTTCTTCCCTCACAATACAGGCTGATGATTGAAATATCAGATAATACTTCATATAGCTGAAAATGTGCTTAAAATTCAACTTATATCGTCAAAAACATGCAAAAAATAGGAATGGATCTCCGCGGATCCTTGGAAATTATTATGAATTCGAGACACTTGGTCTTTGAACACAGTTGTCCCAGCGTTCGTGGAACCGGAGCTTACGTAGACCCAGTGTGGATTTGGAGCCAGATGGGGCAAGAGTCTCCAATCCATATCATAAATCAAAAGATGCGTGAATATCCGGATCCGCAAAAGTCCCAGCTCTGGCAAAACCCCAGTGGCCCAAGTAACTCTTATTTGCGGCATGGTAAAGGAACCTTGCACAACACTATCTAGGAATAGTATTAAGAGCATGCTCTACAAAAATCCTGAGGTATCTGAAAGATTTGATGAAAAGTTGGCTCGGGCGCATCGTGAAGTGCCATAATTATGAGCCCAAATTAGCCATCCTGAGCGCTAAAGCGAGACTATAACGCGGGTTCTCCGTGGAGTTTCCACGTGGATCTCAGATCTCTGCAGATTGGGATGTGAGTCTTACAATTATTCCTGGCGTCGAGGGTAGGGTCCACCCTGTTTCATCGAGGAAGTTGGCGCTCTTTCTCTGACTAACCTGGCTTGGTCTGCTGCGGCTTGGCTTCAGCGTGGCCGCTGAGTATCAGCATCAGCAGCCACAGCTTGAGCAGGTCGACGATCGGCGAGGCGGCAGGGGCAGCAAACGCAAGGCCGCGTCGCCGGCCCGAGCCGCGGGTGGACATCTCACGAAAGCTCACCCTTTGCACTCGGGACCGCGGGCCCCGACCGGGCCCAGGCTGCAGCGAACTCTGGATCGGCGGCTGCACTCGCGAGAAGCACATGTACGGGCGGTCGCGTGGGCTCGCTCGAGCGAGAAATCGCGAGTGAGTGAGCTCGGTGTCGAATGAGCCGGCGCCGCGCTCGCACCGAGCCGCCGCGCTCGACTTGCCCCCCTCCCACGGGCCCCTCCCGTAGATCGGGCCCCGCGACCACGCGAGCGAGCTGCCTCTCCCTTTGGCGCGCGCATCGACTTGACGAGTCCGCGTCAGCCGAGCGGCTATATGCAGGTTCATGGCCACGTGCGTGCAGCGCGCGCGACGCCCAGCCGTCTAATAGCGCATCCTATCTCACTCGCGGGCCCGACAACTTCCTCCTTCGGTCCGCGCGCAGCGTTTGCGGGCCCGCATTATCGCCCGCGGGCACCACGAGGCTCGCGCCGCGCCGTGAGAAAAGCACATACGCGATTAGCTTCGTGCTCCTACTAGCTCTCCCAGAGGCTTCGCACTATGATGTTTGCTCGCTGCATCAACAGTGGAACGTCGGACGAGCATCTGGGAATCGGGTACCGATCTGCGAACACAACTGATTCGCACTGGAATATCGAGAGGACACGAAGATAAGGTGGAGCCCCTCATCATCGTGCACAGCGATCCCTCAATCGATGAAAGAGTCAGTATGCGGTCGAATGTCCGAGTCAGCTCACGCAAAGATTGTGTCCTTGCATCCTCGCAAGACCGACTCAAGAAATTCGTTACCCCGTGAAAAAAAGAGCGGTACGACGGCGACCACGGGATGGACATTTTTCAGTTCGGCTCTAGCCGGCAGATGGAGCACAACTGCTCCTGACGTTTCCACCCCCATTCGCAGCTGATTGAACTTATATGACATGCTAAAAATCTTTCGTTATTTCGGATTCGAGTGGATCGTTATCAACGAGGTTATCAATAAATAGCCGGAAAATTCCATTCATTCCGATTGCTCTATGGATCACCAAAATCCTATCGGAATTAATCGGAGTTTTCTACCGGAACGAATCAGATTCAATCAGACTTGAATAGGATCTATAGGAACGAATGCGCATCGTCTGAACCTTAGCAGATTCTTCGAGATATCGTTAATGATGAGTTATAATGGAATTCAATAGAAAATTTCGAGTGGTATTCAATAGGAGTCAACTAGTATATTCTTATGAGTAGATATTTAGACGAAGAGAATGAGATTCATCTAGATCAAATCTAATAGGATTGTATATCTACGCTACAATCGGACCAATTAGGATTTAATTGGATTTAATGAGTCAAGTTGACATCAATCGACTTCAATTGGATTGAATAGCCCACTATCAGTATAAATGTTATTCAATCGGATTGAATGATAGTCAATCGGACTGAATGGTATCCCATCGGACTGAATGGCATTCAATCGGATTGTATTGAGTAGAGACTTCAATCGACTTCAATCGGATTGAATAGCTCACTATCGGTATAAATGTCATTCAATCGGGTTGAATGCGATTCTTTAGCAGATGAATTTTAAGCTATGATGCAATTTAGATCAGTTTAATCGGATTCCATCCATTTCGATCTTAGCGAAAGTGGAGTTGTGTATAATCCAATATGATCAGATCTGTTTGATTATTCTTCAATATTATTTGATTGAATACTGTCGAATTTTATCGGATACCACAATTCGGAAGAGTACCATTCGATCCGTCTGATTGACGCATGATACGATAAAACTGGGGCGAAATGACAATATTTTCAATACAATCCGATTGGATACCATTCAATCCGATTGAATCCTATTCAATCTAATTGAATCCCATTCAATCCCATTCAATCCCATCCAATCCGATTGAATACCATTCAGTCCGATTGAATCCCATCTAATCCGATTGGACACCATTCAGTCTGATTGAATAACATCTATACCGATAGTGTGCTATTCAATCCGATTGAAGTCTATTGAAGTCTCTTCTCAATACAATCCGATTGAATCC
>JAPYYZ010026030.1:0-10534 GCA_030522705.1 Eretmocerus eremicus
ACTAAAGCATCAGCCTTTCGATCGGAAGGAGCGTGAGTTCGAGTCCCGGTGCCGTCGCACTTTTTTCGCGATGCACGAAGGAGAATTAAAACGTAACAAGACCTTCTTTATCAGAAAGAGCATCAAATTTGGCATCAAAGTATTCTTTTTATCTCACATGACACCAATCCATAAACAATCGATGAATTAGTCTAAGATGACCGATTGTACATTTATTGCCATGTAGTCTCAGTTAGTTGCCCACAAATACGCAAGCTCCCCCGTCAATTTCCCCAACCGCGTCGCATTGCAGAAGCAGTCAATCATCCCCCAACTCCTCCATCTCACCCTGAGACAATCGCTCAACTCGTATCCAAATACAAGACCACCGCACTCATCTCAACAGCTGTACCTCGCAAATCTCTCTCCTGCTGCTGAGCGTCTCAGGTGGTACGTACGCATCTCGTAAAAAGCATCGGACGCGTACACCTCGGCAACGTATCCCCCTAGAAAAATGACTCTCCATAACCCATCGCGCGAGTGTAACATCGAAAAACATCCAGGGTGATGTTGCCGAAACAAAATCCCGTTACCGTCCCAAGCCGCATCCAACCTCCGGAGTCGGCTTTGCTCGGGCTCGCGGATATCCGCTTGCGGCGGATCTTTCGAGCCGCAGCTGGGAATCTAAAATTCAAATTGGACTGGCCGCGACGAGGAAGCTGGAGCCGGGGTGCTTTGGGGTGTAGGCGCGTTGGAGGCCCGATATGCAGGGCGCAAAACCGCGGAGGAGGCGCATCGGATATGCAGATTCGACGCTTTCAGGAGGGATCGGGATTCATCTCGTGCGAGTTGTCGAGAGGATGGTGGTGTCGGGGATGGGTGTTATGGTGCGGTCGTTATATTGGGCTGATGCGATTCGAGCTTCGGCGAGGTATTCGATGTTGCTTCGGTGTCTTGTCCGATATGGGTCGGAAGGATGGGATGTGTGGACGGACGAGGGATGCGAATGCATACGCGATTTTCGAGGGCTGATCGTCAAGCTCGTTAGAAGGTGATGCAGGCTTCGGGGCGGATATGGTGCGAGCTTAGATGGGAGTGCTGCCACGGGGAGCTTACTTTGGTGGAGGATGTCGCTGATGTCGAGGAGAATTCCGAGTTGAGCCTCTTTGCATGACATATCCAGCTTACGACAGCTGTCGAAAGTGTGGAGTGCGAATTTCAATGTCAAAAATAGAATTCACGAAGAATCATTAAGAATTCCCGAGAGAATCTGGTATTTCATCAAAATTATATGAACCATTCATTTCTCAACTGGCAAGTACAGGTATTAACAGATAACTGTCTCCAGCGAAAAGGGATACGGTGAAATTGAGTCCATTGGAGTACTTTGATGGAGATTTGATTAATAGAACATTAGAGCTGAATTTGCAAGAATAATTGGTTCTCTAGTAACTGTGTTCAAACTACGACTTTTTTCGGTCTTATCTCGATTTCTTCACCCGCACACTCTTCATTGCAGCTGTTCCATCTGGATCATTCTCTCGTCCGCCTCTTCAAGAGCCTACATGGCTGCATTTGGACTCTCTCCGGATAAGATCCAGTCGAAAACTATAGTTCATAATGAAAATATCTTGCGAGTGAATTTTTTTGGCCCTACAGAATTGAAATCACGTGGAATTCTAATTGGGAGTTCCTCATGGAAATCTAGAAATCCCACATCGGGACCACGGAGTGATATTGACAAAATCCCATGCAATAGTAGTTCAATGCATGCCTTTTGGTATTCTTTGCGAGAGGCTAAGTAAAATTCTTAGCTTTGAGTCTGCTCAGAGTTGATACGATTGAAAGCAAAGATTGAGATGATAAGCACATCATCTTCTAATATTAGAATGCCGATCGTTCGTGATTTCGTGGTAGTCTGCAGCAAAATAAAACTTCAACAAATCCGAAACAGCAAAGTCCACACAGAACCCCCACGGGGGAAGTTTGGTCAATCCCTTGATGGACTTCCATGAAAATAGATTGAAATCATCTTATGGCATATAGATCCTGATAGGTCAAGTTCTCGATCTTTATTTCAAATTCAATACTTCAAAGTTCGAGAATTCAAATCAAAATGTATCAAGTTCACAACAATCTTCCAATAGCTGGGACGTATTTCACCGAAACAGAATTGATTCACACCACATCCTTCAGTAGCTCTTCTGAACATCGGTAAAGGCCCTTATGGAGCCCTGCTACTTCCCAAGGCAGCTTGAATACCATCACAGAAAAACGAAATTCAAAGTAGAACCACTTCTCTCGATTGTCGAGCCCATCGAACCGATCCACCACTGCGTACACAATTTACGCACGAGCCAGTGAATGGGAGATGCCTCGGGGCTCGGCAACAATGGTCGACTGCAAACTCGCTGGACACGCTGCACCCCGCGGCTCTTCATTGAATTATTCATATCGAGGCCGGCAGTTGTCAATAATCAGCTGGAGTGGCTGCATCTAGGCGCACCTCTAGGCAAGCTCTCGGTGCATCCAGGATACGCTTGTAGCACTTGGCGATGAGGTCTCAGGACTGGCTGGTGCGCCTCGGAGTGAGGCCGATGCAGTCCACGAGCGATGCAAGCTCCGATCATGCGCGTCATTCGCTCGAGCAATGTGAAGCGCCCTCCAGTCGGCACTTGAAATGAATTCATTTTTCGCGGTCGAAATTTCCGGAGCTTTTCCTGGTCTACGATGTTTATGAGAGCTTTCAGAGAGAGAAAGAGAGAGGAGAGAGCCATCGGATGGTGATTGGTTCGAGATCATCTCGTAGGATGTATTGAATTCATACGATGCCGAGAATGGAGAATAGAGAAGAGGCCCGGGGTGCATTGTTATGGTATTGGGAATCAAGGTCAGGAATCAAAGTGTCCATCGTTGGTGAGCTCAGAGTGATGAGAATTACGGATAAAAAATCCAATATCACCAAGAGTCGTGCCATTGGTCTATCATCCAATTGGTACTCGCTAAATTAGAATCACATGCGTGAAACTTGACGAACTTTTGAATAATTCATACTTCGCATGGGATAGATTTTGCTGCCCGTAAATCCTGAACAGATTCCAAAGAGTCCTGGGTGAATATAGATTTCCAAACCAAAGTGCTTCGACTCCCCATAACTTCATGACATCATATGAGACGAAAAATTCTGCCTCCATTTAGTTACGACAACCTCATGAGTGAAGGGGAATTTTTTAGACGAAGAGAACGAATAAGGAATTTCCGTCTTAAACATGTCAACGTAGGAGAATTGGAATGATCCAAATGAGTTCCTACCGATTGAACTCCGAAAACCGGAATCACAATCAAATGGGCATTTCACAAAATCGACATCAGACAGGAGAAAAACAAGAGAGAACTCAAAAAGCCCTGACGTTATTTCAGTAACGCAACATCTCCCAAAAGACGATCTAACGCGGTAGAAATACCGTCAATATCGTTCACTTCATACCTACAACTGATATTATAGCTTTGAATTCTTATAACAAGGTTACCATTGTCTTACCCCACTTCGCTTTGTGATTTATACAGACTCGCGAATTACAATCCCAAACACGCGGCTCTTCTCAAGACTCTTTCTCATCCCAGCTTCAATTCCCTCCTCTCATATCGCACCCTCATACTGTATCTCCTCACGAGTATACAATTACGCAATACGGGCTATACCCTGGATTATTAAAATTCACGTTTTACGCGTCGAATCTCTTTCTCGTGCTGCTTGTGCTTGTATTTGCGCGTGTATACGTCGGAAGAGCCGCTCTTCGCGTTGAGCCCGCGGCTCAGTCTTGGGAAGATGGGAGAAAAAAAAGGGAAAATCCTTTGTAGCGTGTTTACCCGTCTAATGAGGGCGCATGTCCTCGAGACGGCTCGTCGACGATATTTCAACTTTTCATGCGCGCACATAACGCTTATGCGCCCGGCCTGCGCCAACAAAGCCGCGCTCCAGAGCAGCAATAGCTCTGCCCTCGTCTTCGCTCAACGTCGCCTTGGAGAGGTCGCACCGAGATCTGGCGCACTGGAGCGCGAGAGAAAAATCCTTTCGCGTGTGTTGTAGCATCCCTGTACGGAGGATCCAGTTTCGCAAAAGTTTTGAATCTTGTAATAAGGCACTTTTACATGCCGCGCGTCTCTTGAAATTTCCGAACGGCGTGTTGAGAGACCCTTGTAACGAGAACTCTGATGATCATGTCAAGGGATTCCTTACTCTGATTAGATTTTAGTTAGGACCAGCTTCGCGTCGCAAGGGTTACCCTCGGAAAGAAGATATTACCTTTGGGGAGAAAATTAATGGATTAATAATGAAATGAAAATTAATAGATTAATAATAAAAATTGATAATAATAAAGACCTAATGTCTTGCGACTCTTTCTGAAAGAGACGAGAAATAATTCCGAATTGAGAAATTTTGCATAGGAAGTTGTTCGATGCTTTGTTGTTTGAACCGACCAAGATAATATTCGTTGATACGTCACGTGTTCACCAATAATGAGTGAGAGAGAGAGAGAGAGAGAGAGATTGATCGATTGATTGATGGTCCTTTATTCGTCCGAAGACAAAAGTGTATAATAATATCCATACAGATATCTCCTGAAAATAACATTAGTAAACACTCAAAAATACTACAATTAAAATCACAGTATATCTCAGTCTGGTGACAAGAGAGAGAGCCAACACGTCAATTTCCGGATCTGCAATTCAATTTAGAATGATAATAAGGCAGACGTACTCTTTAAGATCCAGCTATGCTTGGGGTATCTCTAATTCTAGTGAGCTTCAATATTTTTTTACGCACCTCAATTCATTTCAATGCTCATTCTAGAATCCTCAAAATGAGTTGAGGTACGTCCAAGTAGAACCGAACCATAATATAGCTTTACAAAACAGAGATTTTAGACAAGGTCGCGAGAGCGTGTTACCTTCAAAGTCCACGCTTACACACATCTTTAGCGTATGTCTTGCAATTTTTCACTATACACAAAATATCTTAGTATATTTGGAGACATCTCAAAGTTCATCAAAACCCTCCAAAATGAGCTATATTATACTCCATTTCCAGTGTTCGGGAAGGTGATTATTCCTCAGATACTTGCTAATCTCAAAAATTTATTCATTTACGAAATCTTCCACATATTCCCAACTCTTCCCTGCGCAAAGAATTACCATATCATCGGGGTATCATATAATGTTCTTTTCACCTAAATGTGAAAGATCTTTGATGTATCATAAAATCGTAAGGGTCCAAGGATTGATCTTTTCGGAACCTCAGTCTCGACTACTGCATTGGCACTCTAATTCCCATTTGGTCTCACATATTGTTTTCTATTCGTAAGGTAGGTAATTAGGTCTAGGGCTTTTCCTCTGATCCCACCATGTTCCAGCTTTTTTAGAAGAATTGAGTGTTTGAGTGTATCAAAAACCTTAGCAAAGTTAAGAATAGTGGCAGCCACTGACATACCAATTCCCAAGTCTTTCTTTTTTCTAAGTAAAATCAGTTACTTTGACTATAGCATCGTTTGTCACCACTGAATCCACATTGTTTTATTTTATTATAAATGAATTTATGATAAATATTGATAAGGTAGAGAGCTCTTACTCCCCCTTTTCTTATCTGACCCCACTCTCTCCAGCAAATTTCATTTCTGATGGCTTCATTCTTCGTTATTCTTGTTCCTCTTGAATCCGTTCTTCGAGTGATTTGAGCTAATCTATGCCAGAAAATGAGTATTGGCTCAAACTTGATGTTTCAGGCACTTGTTGATCAAAATTGGAATTCTCAAAGTTTGCCTGTGCTTTTCATATTGCTGGCACGTTCATCAGATGCACTCGGGCCTAATCTTGTCAGTCGTGGATGCAAGTTTGAGAAGTTCATTCAGAGAGTTACATTAGTGCCGCCGCTACTCACATGCATAATTTTCAAGTTACTCCAGCCCCTCGCGCCGCTCGATATCACGACGTACGTGACTTGGCTCGGACGAGGATTGAAAATTATTAATAGGCGCTCGAGTAATGTCTCTACTTTGCTCTCTCGAGTACCGTTCGATGTTGTTCATTTTGTCCCCTGGTAAACTCGAATATCTGACTAATATTGACAATGTAAGATTCGAATCTCTTACAAAGTCAATATCTTGAAATTGACGAGAGAGCTTAATCACGTTGGCCCAAAAATGATTTCTCTAACCGATATCATTTCATTACAGATGTTACGAGGTATAATTCTGAATCAAAGTCGATGAAGTTTCAGGAAAGATATAAAGGGCTTTCGAGGATTCGATAAAAACTGTAATCGTAGTGAATCAGCTAGTACTGACCGACTCCAACACGAACATAAATACATTGCCTTCAAATGGAATGCGACGAGCAACCAGCAGGACGACGCGTTAGATCAAATAGCTCGCGTCCGGCCGTCAACACTTCAAAGTGAGATGCCATAGTTTCGGGCAAACCGGGCACAATCGATACCCTGGCCACGCACGTGATCCCCGGAAGCAAGCCCGATGGCCACGCACGTGATCCCCGGAAGCAAGCCCGAACCTTATCGCCGTGGCACATCTCGCTAATAGGTACAAATACGCCGTGCCGAGCGGGAGCATCGTAATTGGTTCCCTCGGTAGTCCTTTGGCCGGATACCCATCCATCAGCACGGCTAACATCACTGCCTTGCCACCCTCCTATGCCAAGTCCGTTGTTTGCCCACAATGAGTTGCAGACATGCATGCGCGTACCATCACGAAAGCCAGTGCTTCGCTAACCATTCGTGCTACGGTCGACCAATGGTCGATTAATTTGTCTGTTGAGTGATTGTGATCTTGGAAATTTCACCGATGTCTGGAGGAAAGGATGATTCACCCTTTTGGAATGTTATTTTATAGTATAACGGATGTGATCTTCATTGGTCACCCCTGGAAGACAGAAAATCCTTATCTAATGTAGATTTAAAGTAAGTGATTCAAACTAACTGCGCAACAGGTTATTTTGAAAATGTCAAAAAAGCTTTAAAATGAGCTGATGTGAGCTCGCGAAAACCTCAAAGCAGATAAAAGTTACGAACGACTCAATCAAGAATGACCTGGTCTTCAGCGAGGAGCGATGGAGTAATCTTACTGTACGGAGAATCAAATTCGAGGACGTCTAGATTCAGCTCAGAGATTTTCATTTTAAGGACTGAGAACTCTGATTACAGAAGAT
This sequence comes from Eretmocerus eremicus, assembly GCA_030522705.1. Classification (NCBI taxonomy): domain Eukaryota; kingdom Metazoa; phylum Arthropoda; class Insecta; order Hymenoptera; family Aphelinidae; genus Eretmocerus; species Eretmocerus eremicus. The sequence continues at coordinate 7,201 of JAPYYZ010026030.1, forward strand.
GAATTCCAAATGTAATCACTTACGCTATTTAACCAAGTCACTCAATGCGTCTTCAGAATCAATTTAAACCGCGAGTCGGCAAATGATGAAGAATGACTAGAATAGTATTTTCATCGCGTAAAAAATCATATTTGCTTTGTGAGAGTAAAAAACTTAATCTCTTAGTTTTACGTCTCGGCACCTGCTCTTTAAAGCTTTATCCAGACGGCAGCTTTATCTAGACGGCGCTTTGTGAGGGTAGGAATGGACGAATATCACATTGATATTATTGAGTATGACTATGAAAAACAATGGAGAGCTAGACAAATACTTTTTGAGTGATTTCCGCCAATCCAGATTCAAGACTTCATGAGCTGTATTATGAAAACGAGACCAAAGAATCAATTTTGATCCAGGATGGATGAGTTCGTCTGAAATGCGAACGATCTGGCTTAGCACCTGTACCAACGTTAAAAAAAGGTATGAGCTGGATTATTGCGATGAAACGTGAGAAAGAGAGACTTTTGAACTACAGCCCGTGCATATTACGGGAAAGACAGACGGAATTTCACAGTCCACGAGAGAGGATTTTCAGCCCTCATCAAATGCACTCGGCATATAATACCATCCGAGTGCCTCGGAATTTTTGTCTATAAAGAGAGCTTTCCTAATTGTACATGCTCATTCCGTGATATTTAACTCATATCCCTGCATTCATGTGCCATGCCACTTGTATGCTTCCATCCAGCGGACAGCTTTATTCATAGAGAATACGTTATGTACGGAGGAAAACTTGGCTTTGATCTGGACTCGGGATTATGCAGCTGCACTCAACTTGCCGCTTCTTCATACCAACGTTTCTCTCGTTGGTTTGTACCTAAGCTGCACTATATGCGGGGGCGTTATATGGGCCCGCGTACACAGTTCTGGATACGCGCCGAGTCCGTGCATACGTCGACATAGATCAGTCTTCGAAACTTATTCGACTCGTATGTTTCTGCCATTTTGGTTTTGTCGCTACCAAAGCTTCTTGCGTCTCTCCCATTCTTTTTCAATCTCAATTACTCTGCATTGTTTCTTCGGCTTTCGTGTTATCTTCCGTAGAGGTAGGCGTGAATTTTTCGGAACAACCCTCGCTGGCACCCTAATGTTTGTCTGAAGATAAATAGAGAGAAACACACATATCAGCCTTTTCCGTCAGCCATTAACTTACGTGAAAGAACTTGGAAAAAATCTATGGAATTTACAAATTATCTAAATGATATGATGTGAAGCCGCTGAAAAGAAAGTTTGTAGTCGGATAGACAAATTTACTGAGATATTTGGAAGAAAACACAGGAATTCAGAAAATGTTAATCTTTGAGGGAATTATAATTTTTTCAGTCAGCTACTAAATTTACCATGGGAATTATAGTCTTCAGGATATGAACAGAGTTTTATCTCCCTCATTTATAGATATCGTGAGCTAAGGTCAGGACTATATGCTCAATAGTGGAACAGCTTCAGAACTGCCAATGTAGACTTTCCTGTCAAATCTGGTCTTACATTTCACCCTGGATGAGTTATAAGTCTTCATTCCCAGATATGAGAACCACTATAAAAACATTCAGCTTACAAACGTTCTTCTGGATAGTTTCCATCAGAGTTAGCCTCTTTAAAACTTGGCTAGCTAGGATTGGGATCCACATAGGATCGGAATCTATAGCCTCTTCACTATAGGAGTCCAAATTCATTTGTTTAATCTCGCCAAATTCTTCTTCGAAAGAGAATACTGCACAAAGCTTGGGCTCCAGAAGCGTTAGGAATCAGGATGACTTTGATTTCTAGATCGATATCGCTATGTTGGACTTTATGAATTCCTCTTACTCCGAATGCGAGTCCCCTTAAAAATACTGAACCATACATTCCTTAAATAGTGAAAAGCTCTGTCTAATTCCTCAAAGGTGAACCACAAGGACGATGGGACTTTCGGCTCAATTGAGCGCGTGCGTTCCCAACTCAATGGCGAGTCACAAGTACTATTGGTTCGACCATTAGGTCTCAAACTCAATTGAATGCTTGGGTTTTTGGGTAGAAAATGAACCAGAAATACTGTGTAGTTTCCAGCTCTGGGTCGATTACCTCATTGTACACTTACTAACTATTTTAGAGTGTAGATGGTATCAGATAAACGTTTCTTCTATTTCAAGATCATGGATTTCATGAAAGCATAGCATGACGATGGGCAGCTCGAGGATTTATTTCATCAAACATATCCGCTTCTGCATCTTTCTTTCTCAAAAAGAGCTCAACGTTACGCAGTGTTGCGCATACGGGCGTCAAACATGATGCTGACTGAGACGCACCATGCCCAGACAACTCGTTACAAGCCGTCAAAGTGTTGCACCCTTTCTAAATACTCGCTTACAAACAACACTCGTCATTCTCATCGCTTCACTGACTTTGCATAAGACATTCGATCTCGAGTGTCTGCTACAAGTCGCTAACAAGTGAATACGTACGGGGTGGCTGGAACATATCGTTTCATCGCTGCGGGGATGAGCAGTTGGCTCTTCATGCGACGTACTTCAGGTGTATAAGGAAGGTGTTTGACAATGCTCGTGCGATTCTTACTTTGATGATATGCGCACACCTGTTGGTCCGTTTCGAGCATGTATGCACAGAGAAAAGGAGCGAGTTACAAGCGAATTTTTGCCGCTGATTTGAGCCTCCATTGTGTGCACTCTCGAGTCGATGTGCTTAAAAGGCGGCAGGCTCTTTTTTTTCATAGGCGCCGTGCACGCTCGGCTTTGAATTGATTTTCACGAGGAAGTAAGCCGATGGTTATCGATTTGACACTCGAGTGTGCATGGAAGCCGAGTGAAGTTGGAAGCTTGAGAGAAGAGTCTTGGCACAGGTGGATGGATAGCAAGAAGTGAAATTTTGTTTGGCTGCTTGAAAATAGAGGAACTTACAGGTGATGAGCAGCTAAAAGACTCTCTGCATATCTGCTTTCTGATATGAGTTGCCGCACATATTGCGCTTAAATTTTTTCAATTGAAGATGTCGTATCACTCGAGATTATTCATTACCCCCTTCAAATGCCAACAAATGATAATTATATTTCTTGAACAGATGAACGAAAACCTTCACCTTTTGCGGCATGGCGGCTAATATATTAGCCACCTATTTTCACATCACATTTTTCTAATTTTGAGTTTTTTGAAAGCTATTTTCATTATTTTCATTGAGTTTCCTCAGTAAAAAGCTAGAGTTATACAGTAAAACCTGCGTACATTGGCCACCTCCGGTGCCAGGGAAAAGTGGCCAATGTAGGCAGGTGGCCAATGTACAGAGGTATGGCTTATTATGGAGA
>JAPYYZ010026083.1:0-11333 GCA_030522705.1 Eretmocerus eremicus
GGTCTCCGAGGCACGCGGTGCCTAACCTACCTTACCTGACAACTTCGGTAGAGCCAGCTTGGCTCTTCGGCTGCGCGGACCTTATTTTTTTCTCAGTGTATGGCTTTTAGTACACATGGGTTAAGAAGCACCGTTATCTCAATGCCTAAGCATCGGGCTAGTGATCAGGAGGACTCAGGTTCGACTCCCACCCAGAGCATATTTATCATATATCCATCTCTATTCATTCTTCTTTGACCCAGACAGTCAATTCTTCGAATATTTTCGGAATCAACAAAATTCTCGAACAATCACTATCCGAGAATTCACCCGCGGCGACAACAGCCTGTGATTGATCAGTGTATCGTATTCCAAATATATCCACTCCAAATAGTCTGATTCGGTTATATTATACATTGGTTTGTGGATAAATATGATTCGTTTGTAGCAAATGTTGTATACCGATGTGTAGCCAATAATCACATCTTCAACAGTAAGAACAAGGGACAGTGTCCCAATCACGTAAGAATTTAAGTCCCACTTCGACAGTGAGCCCCTCCTCAATTTTCTTGATCCATCATCTTATATACCATATTTATTCAACACTTGGAAAATGAATATATGTCAATGTACCAATAATCACAGTTAGAAGTATTTTACTTCCATATCAGTAAGATGCCAAGGAAATTTATGCGAGCGACAGGAATGTAGGGCATCCGCCAACAATTACCCCTCCTCCGAACATGAGTCATTTTTGCGGAAGAATAAAACTATGAGACTTATCTTCATCATCGGTAGCAGACGAGCAAGATCATGTTCAACTCCTTAGACCTCAACATACTTCAATTACATGAATCATTGATTGAAAAAATCGATCAATCATGTATTTGGTTCCAAGAAATCAAGATTCGAAGTCAGCATCGTATTTGTAATCGCACCATGCACATTGCAGTCATTATACTGGGTGGAGACAAATTTTGTTATCCTTAGAGAATTGGTGGCGATGTATTCAATCAGTTCTGAGATTGATGGGAATTTCCTCGTCCACTCCAAAGAACGATTCAATCTATTGATTAGGGATGACTTCTCAAAGGTGAGATAGGAGAATCGAATCAAAAATACTCTGTGGTTCGAGTTCCCTACGATCTTACTTCACTTCCAACCCGGTAAAAATTTTAGCAGTAAAAAAAATGTGGGGCTCAAACAAATGCCTCGATGGTATATAGTCATAATGTCATAGAGCTATGGAACTTCTTAATAATTGCATTACTAGATCCCTATGAGATCATACGGGAGGAATTGAGACAACTTCGGTTCAACAGCTTTCACGCATGTGAAAGAGTTCATAAGAGAAGCCGATCAGCGCGTGATACAACAGCTTCCATGCACCTGGGTTCATTTATAGTAGGAATCAATAAATAATCCGAGCGCCTCAAATAGTATCGTATCTCAAATAGTATCTATCACCACCCAAACAGTATCGTATCTCAAATAGTATCTATCACCACCCAAACAGTATCGTCTCACCCTAGAGTAATTGGAGCGGATGTATTCGGAATACGATACAATGATTAATCGCAAGCTATTGTCACCGCGCGAACATTCCCGATCAATGATTCTTCCAGAATTTTGGAAATTTCCGAAATATTCCAAGAATTGAGTATCTGGGTCGAAGAAGAATAAATAGAGATAAAAAAAAGTATGCTCTGGATGGGACTCGAACCCGAGCCCTTCTGATCCCTAGCTCGATGCTTGGGCATTGAGCTAACAGTGCTTCATGACCCATGTGTATTAAAAACCATACATGAACCACAAACCCGCAGAGAGGCTTGAGATTTTCAATGTACTTTTTAATAACTACTCGTGGAATGAAAATTCCTTTGATCAAGATTACGCAGTATCAATCACATAATTTTCCACTTTCGGGCCAGAATGCGGATTTTGATCTGAATTTGTTCATGACTATTGTTTGAACAATTATTTCTGCAAATTGATCACGGAACTGGGAGTCAATGATCCTCTGGGAAGATCTGAAATTTTTCCCGTGCAGTTACATGCCTCTATGCAATCCTGGCCATTGTAGTGTGGTTAGGGGGGCTACACTTGCTTGTTAGCCACTCAATTTGTTTATTGCAAATATGTTCGTATCGGATCCTTGATAATTTTCCCTGAATCTAGGGGTTTCGAGCTGCGATATTCATTTTGAATCATCGAAAAAGATCAATCCGCCTCTGAGATGATAGCTAAACGTACAAAAATTACCGGAATTTCCCGTAGTCGGGAAGATTCCCCTCACCTCGCCTGCGTCCTGGATGGCTCCCCTCACGGTTATCTTGACGGAGTCCGCCTTGAACCCTTTCTGCAGCTCTTTGAGCAGATGCCCATCCTTCGTTTTTCGGAATTTCGAGACTTCGGGAGCTAACTCCTTAGCCTCGGACCCTTGCTTGAATCTCCTAAGCATGTCTGCGTAGGTCAACCCATTCTCTGTTGGCTCGACAATCACAGCGTCCGGTCTCACACTTCTTCTTGTGCCCTTGCTTTCCCTCTTCTTTTTCTTCTTCGTCGTCTATTTCACCTGCCGCTGAGATTTCGAAGGGCCCATGCCCGCAGCGCTGCTTCCTTCGCACTCCCTTTGCCGGTTAGTCACCTCCTCCCAGTCGGAGCCCGTGTTCTCTGGCTGGCTCCTCGCTGAGCAGAACGAAGGTGCTGTACCAGGCGTGGATACGGCTGACTCTACTGTGCCGTCCCTCCACTCTGGTAGAGTGCGAGTCAGCTTGGGAGGTCTGAGTGCCGATCTGTTTGCTCTCCTTCTGCTCCTCCTCGCAGCTGGTGGGGCTAGTGCGACTCCTCTTACTCTGACTGTGACCGCTCGTCCCGTGGATCGGTTGGCTGGAGAAGATAAGAGTCACCGCTACCTTCTCAGCGTACTTTTCCATGGTGGGACTGAGTTTTTCTCTCAGGTCAACCACTCAATTTCTAGCCACATCTAGTCCTTGCCGCAGGGTACTCGCTCCCTTGACGAGCTCTTCCGTCGTTGTTTTGGCCGTGGCGTGCTCCTCTACATCCTCAGTGATGTGGTCTAGCAACCTCAGCACTTTCGCGAGGATCTCTCCCTCTCGCGAGTTAGCTTCCCTGAACTTGCCCGATTGTTTCTGCAAGTCAGCAGCTTCGGCTACGCCTTCACCACCGACTCTGAGCCCATGACCAACCCTTTGGCTTGACTACTGACCGTTACTCACTTCATCGACGATCATGAGATCGTCGTCCCCGGTATTCGCACCCGGCTTCGCGTTGTTGTCGGTCCACACCCGACTTCGCATTTATACCGGTCTTTGCACCCGGCTTCGCATTTCCACCGGTCTTCACACCTGGCATCGCCTTGAAATCGCTCGCCAAATCACGACTTGAAGAGGTTTGGCCACCCGCATATTCCGAGTTGTGGTCGAGAACGAGAGACGAGCTCTCGGTGCAACTGTGCTCCACTTGGGAAGTGGAGTTGTGCACATGCGGAGTTTTATCCGTGGAACTTAACATTCTCCATACTAATTACTGTTGTACTTTTGCCCTGTTACTAACCGCATACAGGCCGGCCCCGTAACCAGTATGGAAGCCCTCAGATGGTATTGAGGACCGTTCTGTGTAAGTTTGTGTGTATTGTGTAGTGGGTGTACGCTTCGACCCCCCCCCCCCCCCGCCCCCCCCCACCCCTCTGGTTGCCCCCTCTCCCTCCTCTACCTAGGTCGGTCCCCGTCCCTTTGCGGTTACTTTGCGCCACCACAAAGGGACAGTCCGTGATAATACTCAGTGGGAGAGAGCCCGACTTGAATCAAGCCCCCACTTCTCGGTTGTAACTCGACACTTTCAGCAGTAGAGGTACCCTGCACTAGCAGGGTCAACGCGTCCGTCTAACCAGCATTAGGCACACTTCTAGGAGACAACTTAATCTTTTAGTTTTACGTCTCGGCACCTGCTCTTTAGAGCTTTATCCAGACGGCACCCATGTGCGTGGGGTTGAGATACGCTCAACCAGTGCGTCAGCAACTGCCAACTACCGATTTCACCTCGGTGAGGGGGACCTACAGTTTAAGGTGGGTTCCGAACCACCGAGACCGCCGTCTCCCGCGTGCGAGATCAGGACCTTATTCACTAGGCCACGGCGGCCTCTCACACTTCTAGGAGAAGGAAAGACCACAAGCTCGGGAAGATAGTTGGGTCCAGCGGAGTGTCAGTGTTATGCTTCGGGTGTGAAGTGTAATCTTCTTGTCTGCGATTGTATGTTCTTCATTCGGCAATACACCAAAATTCTGGTACCCCACTATCCGCAACCTGTGGACGCATCCGGTAGCATGGAGAATGCTCAACCCTGAGGAAAAGGACCCGGAGATCCGGGTCCCTAACCTCAAGATCCCGGACGAGCCTGATGACTGATAGACACTTGATCTTGGCAAATTCACTGGATTTATGGCAACACCGAGCTGCCAATACTTCATCCGCTCGAGTTCCGCTGCTGAATCCCACGGAAAAAAATCGATCGAATAGTAGGAGAAGAGTTCTACTTGTAACGTATCATTCTTGACTCTGAAAATGAGGGGATACTCGCCCTCCTCTAATGTTTGTCCCTTGAACTGGTGTAATACTCAACCAAAACTTCTTGCATGAAAATCTGTAGATCGTCGAGCTTGTTGGAACCATCTCGTATGAAGTGTCCTTGGTCGTCGTAATGGAAACAATCGCTACTAGACTTCACGTTGGGTATAGAATTGACTGCAGAAGAATGCACCAATGCCAGCTCGTATTTCTTCACACTCGCGTCGATGGATGGTGGAACGGGCTCGCTGAGGATCGAACTCGTTCCCGATAATGAGAAAGTTTGAGACATAACTGATCAATATTCGACGCAACAACTCATTTTATTCATTTTTCCTCAAAGAGTTTCAGACGGATCTGACCGCAATTGGTTTGTCTATAAGTTTGTCTAGGTATTCGTTTGTACAGGATCTCACAGTTTGGGTAACTGGTGAGTATGTACCGCCTGGAATCTCCGGGAGGTCTCAGATAACCAGAAGAATTGGAATAATTCACGACGTTTCCACGCTTGCGATATACATATCAGTAAAGGCCAGGATTTTTTAACGAGGTTAGATTGATTCCGCCTGATTCATCGTGCCAAAGAGGATGTGGGAGAGCATCGCGCGCAGAAACGCCTCTGAAGAGTGGGATATCGACCGCAGCGCTCATGATCTCCTGTCCGCTCATGCCTTTTGCTTTCTCGTCGTGGGCTTTTCTCTTAATACTCCACCCATCTCGTAAGGATATGGATTCAAATACAAACCTCTCCTACTCTCCCCTTCAAGGGTTTCGTTATGTCTCACCATCTCTCCCAGTTTTTTCATTCGTTCGCATAACGCTGATTGATTTTGCGACGTTGGCTGCGCCAGTCGCTAGCGGTTATTGCTGCAATAGCTGGTAACGGCAACATTCCTCCCCTGCGCGCGAGCATCAGCTCTCTCTACTTATTCTAACCACGCATGCGAAGCGATCGCTTACGCTTCGACATACACATACCTCTCCTAGTTCTAGATTTCATGATGCTGCTCACGGCTCTGGCTGCGAGTCTCTCGCCAAACGATGAATCCTTGGCAGCGATACGTGTTTCGGTAGCACTTCGTAACTGACGATCGGCCTCGTGCCGTTTGCCGAGGTCTATATAAATATGGTATGCAATGTCGAGCTGTCGACACACTTCGTTCAATGGATTAACACCTTGATCACCTCTGGATAATCTATGCTTCAATCTTGTTCCAGGTCTGCAGAAGTTGTAGCCAGGCAAATGAATTTCAAATGGTAGACTATTCATGAGACAATTAACTCACAAGTAGAGGACCAACCTCGTGGATCACGGATTTAGCCAAAACTCTGGGAATCACCTTGTTTCGATGAGAAATGGAGATATCCGAGAGGGTTAAGACCATTAGGCCCTCTGTTCCGAGATACAGCCAGGGATATTAGCATTGTCAGTAAACCTATACATATGAATTTTCAACAAGTGCCTATATCAGCAATGCTAATGTCCCTGGCTGTATCTCGGAACAGAGGGCCGATTGCTCTCAATTCTTTGGAATTTCTTCATTTCTCACCGAAACAAAATGATTCCCAGAGTTTTGGCCAAATCCGTGATCCACAAGGTTGGTCCTCTACTTGTAAGCCGCTCCCTCCGTGCATACATGCTAGTCGAACCACGGCAAAAAACTGAATTCCGCGCACAAAAATTCGGATATTTATAGCTCTGTGCAACGTACTTCTCATCAGTTATGATGAAATTCGTCAAACGAAGAGAGGGGATTTCGATCATCAATCTGGATAACTACGCAGATTGTGTTTGAGAGAAGGGCAATCGACACGGTAAACTACTACCCGACAGCATACGTCGTATAATTTGTGGACCGTCTAATTGTGGGAGGACAAATGCATTGATCAGCTTGATCATGGGTCCGAACGGTATCGTATTCAATAACATCTACGTGTATTCCAAAACGTTGCTACAACCAAAATACCAATTCTCGGGAGCTATAATGAACGAGATGTCCAAAGACGTTATGAGCTATTACACCTTCACAAACAACAGCGAGATCATGGATCCCAAAGATGCAAAACCTCACTCTATCTCCCTTTTCGATGATGTATCGACAGAGAAGCAAAGTAAAATCTCCGCTTTTTGCAATGGGACGATACGTAATTATAGATTCTTCCTATTCAACACAATCTGACACATGCGCACCGGAGAAGCTTTTGAGGGATAACCTCGATATCCTTATCATTTTTCGGGTTGACCTTATCAATTCACGCGTCATTCACCGTAGTCACCTCAATACAGACATGAATTTTGAACAGTTGAAGCAGTTCTTTCCAAACTGTTGGGGGGATAAGTTCGGATTCCTCACAATCATGAAAGACGATCCCAAAAATCTCGAGAGATACAGACGAGGCTCCAGTGCGTTCATAACATTTGTTCAGGATCAACGATCTTGTGAAGTGGGTCGGGGAAAAAAAAGACTAGATCGTCAAGCAAACTGCTAAGACAGCTCGAGTGATTCGGCGGAAACATAGCGCTCTCAAGCTTACAAGTAGAGGACCAACCTTGTGGATCACGGATTTGGCCAAAACTCTGGGAATCATCTTGTTCAGGTCAGAAATGGAGATATCTCAGAGGTCTTAGACCTTAGGCCCTCTGTCTCGAGATACAGCTACAGACATTAGCATTGCCAGTATATCCATATATATGACTTTTTAACACGAGCCTATATGGCCAATGGTAATGTTCACAGCTGTATCTCGGAACAGAGGGCCTATTGGTCCAAACCCTCTGGGATATCTTCATTTCTCACCGAAACAAGATGATTCCCAGAGTTTTGGCCAAATCCGTGATCCACCCTTTTGTGCAATCTTTGGGAAAATTGATCAGCAATACTAGTAACTTAAACAAATTGGACGTTCGGAAACTCAAAAGCGAACCAATCGATGAACCGACATCTATGGGAAGCGATGACAAGGGGAGTATTTCTAGTGATACTCAATTGAGAATCCCGGAACCCTCCAGACGATTCAGTTTCAATGAGGAACGTTTGAATGCTACCGTATCTCTATCACCCAAACCGCTACGACCGTTTGTTAGAGCTCCAAAAACTCACAGTTAGAATACAATTAACAAGTCATTCTCTTTCAATAGGAATTCACTGCCGTCGTTTCTTTGAGAGGCTGATAATTCGGACGCTTTGAAAGAATCTATTCAACAAATCGTAGAGGATCCTCGAGACAAGGACAAATTTTCAAGATTCCCTGTATAAGAATTTGAGAGCTCTGTCGTTGAGATATCTCTCAGGATTTTCCAAAGACTATAGAAGTGCAGATATTACGTAAGGCCCTCATATTGGGAATAACGCACTGATGTTGGGGAACAAAGCTCTCGACTCCGTCAAAAATAATGATAGGATCATGTTGAATGATCGATATCTATTCAAAGGTACTCAAGGTCTATTCGAATTAATATTCAGAGATAAGCCTGAACACGATAAGCCACATGATGTTGAATGATACAAGTAGATTCTCACTTTGACGATTGCTCACAAGCAAAATCACGACGAATCGAAACGTATATAGTAAGCTCGGAAGGGGTAAAATATAAAAAAAATCATCGCCCCCATGTTCAAATCAAAGGTTGGTTCGGGATTGCGAAAACTCCAGGGAGACATCAAAAACCAATGAGACTGCACAGGTCTGATTATCAAATCGATTACGTCTACTGGGATGATGAGAATGAGATAACTTCTCGTCTTGAGCTCTTGCTCAGGGATCTGCAAGCTGGTGACACAAGTGGACGTGAGGAAATAATAGAACTCCTCAGCGAATTACGTGAAGAGGGAGGGAAGTATATCCTATAAGAAAGGGCTCGAAACAATTCTTGAACTATAGTACTCTGGACATTTGTCTCGAATACTTATACTGTAAAAGTAGAGAAAGCCGCTCACAACTACCTGCTTCCTACTGTTGAGGAGAAGGATAGACCCCGAGAACTTCATTCGAGTACTCTACATCTATCTGGAAATAGAGATAATGGAACTCCGAATCTGTCTCATGATTTGGGAGCAGTTTCTCGCCAAGGAGATTCAAGTGCGTCGTCAAATGGTGCGCAAAGCGAAACGTTGCACGATGCAGTTACTGGTCAGTATGAGGGAGAGTTATGTGAATCCAATGAATCTTAACTCATACTATCCTACTCACAGAACCTGGCCGGCATAAGATGAGTGTGGGAGATAGGACAGTTCTCACGCTCGATGGGATTAGTTCTGATCTATTGCAAAATTTGAACGTAGGTGAGGGCAAAGTGGTTGACCAAATTGGGGAAGCTGTCGTCCTTCCCGTGCGAGCTATAGATAATAACCTGAATTGCGTGCAGAACGAGCTCGTAAGGAACATTCGAAACATGAACGACAATTTTGATTCTTTGAAGTCAGAATTCAAAACATTCACCGAGAACATCACTCTGAAAGTGCGCACATTGGAACAATGCGATGAAGCTCGCAGCAAAACCCTGGAAGATTCCACAACTGAATCTAGAGAAAATGGGAATCAATTTCCCAAAGCGAAGAATAAGCTCATTGGCGCTCAAGTCAATAAGATCTTCTACAGGGATTGGGTGAGTGATCTGACAAAATTATTCAAGGACCATTCTTCGAGTTCTGAGGATCGATTTGATACGATTGAGGAGAGAATGGTTGACATGAACGATGAAATCAATCACATGCGTCACCCTACTAGCACTCTGGCAGATGCTTATTTGAGAATCGATGAATAGTTTGTGAATTTGGAAGATGTGATGCCTGAAGAAATGAATAACGCACATAGCGTCATTGCCGGCCACTCCACTACGGATTGGCGTGGCATAAAAGATTCACACTATAAATTTGCTGAACGATTTGAAAAGGATGCGTAGTATATGATATGGAGATTCACGAAAACTCCAGCTTCATGGGTACTTTTATTGGAAGGCGAGGCGAGACAAACAATAAGATTGCAGAGATCAAGGAAGATTCAGTCATGCGGGATGAGGAGACAAAAGATACAAGTTCTTAGTTTCGTGTCTCGGCACCTGCTCTGTTGAGCTCTATCCAGATGGCACCCATGTGCGTGGGGTTGAGATGAGCTCAACCAGCGCGTCAGCAACTGCCAGCTTCTAATTTCACCTTGGTGAGGGGGACCTACAGTTTAAGGTGGGTTCCGAATCACCGAGACCGCCGTGAAAAGCACATTAGAAAGAATCCTCAGTAGTGCCGGCCGGGAATCGAACCCTGGCCTTCCGCGTGAGAGACCGAGGACTAGATCCACTAGGCCACGACGGCCTCTATGAGGAGACAAAAGCTCATAATACAAGCTTTCAAAGTTCAAATGGATAATTTTCACAAAGCTCCGGATCATCTGACTGAAATGCAGAGAATGAAAGGCTCCGCCGATAATCGTCTCAACAAGAAGATACAAGATAATCGCTCTGCGATCCAAGATATCAGGGGCAGAATTGATCAATTGAATCAAAGTATCAATCATCATTTGGGTTGCAACTTTCCTTTCACATATCCAAACAATGTACTCTTTGTGTCGATAAGACACGATGCTGTGTAGACATATGTTCTTTCTACACAATAAAGCACCTAGCACATCATTTTGCGTTGTATTCTCCAGAACCTTGTCCGATTCGCAAGATGCTCGATTAACACTTTGCCCCGCAAGGTGAATATGATGCAACTAGCAATCTTGCGATTTCTTACTTTGATGAACGACTCGCACATTCGCAAGTAGTTGATGTGGTTCGAACTTCTTACAAAGTTCATGGCTTGGAACAACGTGACAGGTTCTACGATAATGAAACTAGGAAACTTGTTTCACATTCACTTACATTCGACTTGGGAAATCATCTCCCTCGTTTCGAGGAGTGGTGGATTCACGATTAGCTTCGTTCTTCCATCACAGGAAAGGCTGGATAGTATATAAAAAATGATCGACTCGTTCACCTCAACAGTCTGTTGAACGTGTCGTTTCCCAGTTTACCAAACGTTGCGTTTCTCCCAGTTTACAGCCTCACAATGTTCGGGATTGGATACGAAGGTGGGTGAACATCCTTCAAGACTCAACTTAGTTGAAACATCCACACAATCGCAGGACATCTAGAGATAATCGAAGCTGTCACAAAAAAGCAGTAAAAAGAATATTTGGAATCTTCCAACCTATTTTTGATGATCGAATCGAACTCGGATACTAATTTCGACTTCACCATCTCAGGTGAACCGTTAACATTCTACTATGAGAAATCCGATTATTTTAAAAAATCAGGAGATAGTGGATGTGGAATAGGTCTGGAGAAGACTAAATTTTTACCCTGTCTAAGTGATACATTCTTCAAAAACGGAAACATCAACGAAATTGTTAACTTCATCCATGAATTCAAACATATGATGAAAAACCTATTCCTCGTCCATGTGAAGCTTAAAGATAGTGACAATGCTCGAACTCTATCTGAAGGTTAGTGACGTTTTCGATCTTTTCTAGTACAACTAACTGCGTTGAGAAGTTGCTCAGCGAATATCAAGTTATGCGCTGATGAAAGATTAGCGTATCAAGCTGCTTACGGAGATTATTTGAAAAACCAACCGGATTTCGATGATTCATGCATCTTCTATCTAGTTTACAATCTATAGTACATTGTATAACGAGTGAGGAATAGTTGCCGATCGCGCACGAGGGCGCGTTGGCGCTCGAGCGCAGCGAGAGCGCCATGCGAAGCCCGAGTGCCCAATCGGCAACTT